>ML262210.1:17500-27760 GCA_005239495.1 Nicotiana undulata
CCCGCTTCCCCCATCACGTCGATGAACTCACATTCCACATATTCCGTCTTAGTCCTACTCAACTTGAAACCTTTAGACTCCATGGCCTACCTCCATACCTCCAGTCTCCCATTAACGCCGCCTCACGTCTCATCAATTAGAACTATATCATCAGTGAACAACATACACCATGGCACCTCTCCTTGGATATGGTTTGTCAGTGCGTCCATCGCCAAAGCAAATAAGAACGGGTTGAGCACAAATCCTTGGTGTAACCCCATAACAACCAAAAAAGGCTTTGAGTCACCTCCCACAGTCATAACCTGAGTCATAACTCCATCATACATATCCTTTATCGCCCTAATGTAAGCTACCGGCATACCTTTCACCTCCAGACACCTCCAAACGACGCCCCTAGGGACCTTGTCATACGCCTTCTCTAGGTCAACAAACACCATATGCAAATCCCTCTTCCTATCCCTGTATAGTTTCACCAACCTCCTGATAAGGTGGATAGCTTCCGTAGTAGAGCGACCCGGCATGAACCCGAACTGGTTTTCTGATACAGACACCGCCCTTCTTATCCTTCCTTCTACCACCCTCTCCCAAACTTTCATGGTATGACTTAGTAACTTGATACCCCTATAGTTGTTACAATTCTGGATATCCCCTTTGTTCTTGTACATCAGAACCATTTTACTCCAATCAGGCATCGTCTTTATCCTAAAGATAACATTAAACAAACCAGTCAGCCACTCCGAGCCTTCCCTACCCGCATATCTCCAAAACTCTACAGGAATCTCATATGGTCCGGTCACTTTTCCCCGACTCATCTTATCCATCGCACCCACGACCTCCACAACCTTAATGCGCCTACAATACTTAAAGTATCGGTGACTCTCAGAGTGCCCCAGTTGCCCTAAAATGATGTTTCCATCCCCCTCTTCATTCAAAGGTTTATGAAAGTACGATTTCCATCTTTGCCTAATCTGGGCCTCTTCTATCAATAGTCGACCGTCCTCGACTTTGATGCACCTCACTTGATCCAGGTCGCTAGCCTTCTTCTCTCTCGCTTTGTCCTACCGAAATAACTTCTTGTCCCCACCTTTTCCCCCAAGTTCCTCATAAAGCCGACTAAAAGCAGCAGTCATAGCCTCTGTGACCGCTAATTTCGCCTCCTTCCTAGCCTCCTTATATCTTTCTCTATTCGCTCTCCTTTGATCCTCGTCGGTACTCTCTACTAACTTAATGTAAGACCCTTTCTTGGCTTTCACTTTATCTTGGACCACGTCGTTCCACCACCAGTTGTCTCGGCCTCGAATCACATCAAACAACGCTAAAAACAATAATCACCCTCCGATTCAAACTTAATGAACTTGAAACTTCCAATTTCTACAAACGATGCCGAAACATATCAAACCGCGACCGATTGACCCAAAATTTTGCAGACAAGTCATATTCAACCTTACAGATCTACTCCAACTTCCCGAACTAGAATCTGACACGATATCAAAAAGTCCACTGCCGGCCTAAATCTCCAAAAATTCAATTTTCGCCGTTTCAAGCCTAAAAACTACATACCTCCAAAACACAATCCGGACACGCCCTTAAGTCCAAAATCACCCGACGGAGCTAACATAACCAATAAAACTCTATTCCAAAATAGGCTTCACACGGTTCCGACTATGGTAAAAAATCCTAAGACTTAAGCTTCCGTTTAGGGACTAAGTGTCCCAAAACACTGTGAAACCACTATTAACACCTCCCAACAAGACACATAAGCATAATGAGATACATGGAAAACATTAAACAGGAGAGCGGGGCTATAACTCTCGAAACGACTAGTCAGGTCGTTACATTGTGTTATATCAATGAGTACACAACTGTAAACCAATCACATAAACAAAGAGGTATTATAAGTTCTTTAAATGATGAATGTTGATCCCATGTCTCAACTAAAAGAAGAAAATATTGTTCCATATAAGTTAGATGAAATATTCTAACTTTCGAGAACTTCTGTAGGAATACTTTGTGAAAATTATTGTTATTTTTGCAAAAATTATGAAATGGTCAAATAACACAAAAGTATTTCTATCATAATTTTCAAATATAGGTTAATTTCATAGGACCTCCCCTCCGATTTAGCCTCGTAGCACTAACTTCCTTGTGGTTTACGATATTATGGTTACATCCCTTGTTGAATGTCACAATTCTTTTAACATAATTGTTATTAATAAAAAGAATTATAAACTGACTAATTTGTAGTTTTAATATAAGAGAAATTATATCAGATATTACTTGGGCCTACAACCCATCCGAAAATGACCCACATTTGAAGCCCTAACATGGTTTGGACCAAGTAATATATGTTTTGAAATTTTATTTTCACCTGTTAGCCCACATTTATTATTAACGGTATTATAATTTTCTTTTTAAATTTCACTTTCTTTCTTTCTGTTCTTCACACGCTTTCTACATAGAAACACGAAGAAAACCGTCCTCCATTGTTGCGTCTCTCTCAATTTTTTGAGCTTTCACTCTTATTTTTAGGTAATGTTTCATTTCAGTTTATGATTTTACCACTATTTTGGTTATGATTTTTTAAATTTTTATTTTTTTGATTTTTGATTTTTTTTCTTACAATGTGGTTGTGTTTCCCTTTTGATTTTGTGTTCCTTCAACCTTCGTTTTCTATTTAAACTTTGTGTTTCAGTTTGCATGCTTTTTTATTTCGATTATTAGGGTTTAATTTATTTTTGAGACTTGTTACAATTTGGGTTTTGATTTTGGGTAACCATTTTCACCATTTTTAAAGCTTTGTGTTGTAAATTTTATTCTGTTATGTGTTCATGGATTTTGTTTTTTGTTTGATTTTTACCTTTTTTTAACTGTACTTTACTCTTGTTAAAGCTTTGCTTGTTTTATTCCAGAAAATGTCTTTGAAAATGTCTGCTTCTAAAAGTCATTCGAAGATTGTTGGAAAAGGAGTTAAGATTGATTTTGCGAAAACATTGAGGGACTTGCCCTCAATCACATATTCTGAAGCGGATGGGCATGTTCAGGCCCCCGACGATGATGATTTTGAGTCTCCTGCTCCTACAAAAAAAGTCGCAACAAGAAAGCAATCGAATGACCGGTTCATAGACGAAGAATACTACTACTCCAGTTTACAATGTTGGAATAAAGAGTAAGAAATGTAGTCGACATGAGTATCCAAAGAAAAATTAAAATTTTATTTGGTTGATGAAAATGATATTGTCCTAGTGTGAACTAGAAAAAGAGAAAGATCGAGGACGTTAAATAGAAAATGAGCAAGATTGAGGATGATGGTGAGAGTGGTCTTAATGGCATATCCAAATAGCAATGATTGCTACTCGCTGCAAATTCAAGGAGAAAAACGCTATGTTGAAGGTATTCCCCATAGTGCTATTAGTTTTATACATCCTTAAGTAATTGCGTACAAAGTTATACATCTGTTTATACATCTTTATACATGTAATGCTACACAAATTTATACATCTTTATATAATTTTTTAATATAAGTTTGTAGAAATGCTGAATATATGTGTTTTTTGATGTTTATTTATTAATGATATTTTTTCTTCCCTATTCCTTTCCTGTTGTTTTTCCATATGCAGGTAGGTGACTTCTATATACCATCAACTGGCCATGTCCACAACAGGAATAGTTCCCCTACCGAGACTGATATTGTCAGCATCTGAAGTAATCTTTGATTGACACGCAACTTCAAATGTTCACTGGTAGCAATTTTGGCTACTTTTTGGACTTGCTTCAATTTAAAATATTCAACTCATTCATTGTATACTATTCAGGGATGTTGTCCTGGGGCAAGAAAGAGAGTTGTGGGTTAAGATCAATAGTTGTTTGCAGCAGAGTTTGTTGTTATCACTAATTTAAAGTGTGTAGAAGACAATGGCACTGTCTATGACAAACCAGATGTCAATAGGTTGCTAAAAGAGTATTTTTCAGGAGATGAAAAAAGGTCTATAACAAGGGTGAAACTTTTTGATTGCTTGATGAAAAAAGACCGGAAGTTAGACGAAGATGCGTTCAAGATGGCTTTGATGTGTTTGTCCATCATATGCCAATAATCATGGGAAACAACAAAGATGATTTTGATATCATTGAAGGTGGTCAATATCAGATGTATGCTTGGGAAAAAAAGTCAATTGAACTAATTTTAAAGACAATGAGAGATAGATAATATGACTATTTGACAATGTATATGCTGGGAGGTTTGCCACTTGTGTTGCAAATGAAGTTTTTTGAGTGTTTCAATATGGTTGATAAGCATCTAGTTGTTCACGTTGGCAACATCGTGACACACATCTTAATTGGCAAGTCACTGAAACTCCAACATATGCGGATTTGATTAGCGGTGTGATCATGCCTAGTATCGACCGGGTAAATATTTTGTACCATAATACTTCTTCATATACAAATTCAGTTTTTGTGTATGTATAATTATGAATATGTTACAATTTTCTTACTTCTTCTAATGTAATCTAGTTTTTCTTATTGTAGTTTAAGTATAGGAACATTTCCCATACTAATGAAGAGATGTCATGGATGAACATTACTACGCTTTTTGAAGTAAATGCTGATGATGTTGCATCAAAGGAGGTGCTTCCCTTTCACACTGGTAATTTTATATCTACATCTCGACCTTGTCCTTAGAATATGGAGCAACAGTATAAACGACCTCATCCTCAGAATACAGAGCAACAACCTAAACCAAGTTATTATCCTCCGACGCGCATTGATAAGTTAAATGTTGAAGTTGAGAAGTTGAGGAGTGCCATTGGAAAGGTACTACAATTTTAATTTTTCTGTAGTTTTATATGTATTTTTTATGTATACATGATTTGTTGGTTATGAACATGGTTGTTGGTTTAATTTTTTTCGTGTAGTTGTCTGATACAGTTATGACACTCAATAGTTATGTAGTTTCTTCCTTTGAAAAAGTGTTCAGTATTCAGGAAACAAAGCAAAACGATGGAGGATGTTCCCGATTCTGGGGTAATGTTTTACTGATAAAACTACAAAAATCAACAATTATATCATCTATAAATACTTTTTATTCTAATATTTTTGATTGGATTCGTCAGTGCGTGTCGATGACAATACATCTAGTCTCGACGGTCATGATGGCTATCAATATGATATTGTTCCTGACTTTGTCGAGCAAGTGCATCAAGAAAACACGCTAGCTGACTAAACAAATTTAAGTGCCAAATAAAATGAGAGAGTTATTGATAGTGTTGATCCTGGTATTCATTCAACATTTTTTCCTTTCTTCATTTTGTAAGGTTTTTATTATTGGTTTTCTCCATCTAAGGGGTAGCAGGTGATGTCAAGGGCGATACATTTTTTGATGAATTGGAAATGAAGATTTAGCTGCACTACAGATGTCACAAATTGTGCTTCATATACCACATATCAAATAAGTAGAAGAGGATTACATTTCTCCGGAATAGTTAGTTCGGTAGACGTAATTGTCAGTTTTTCATTCGGGGGAAACCTGATTGGCGCACAAGCTCATTTTTCTTATATCAAGCCTCCTTTCAATTCAGAATTGATGATTTTGATCCCTTGCCACCTTTGGCCAAAGAGTTTTACACGTTTTCCAATAATAGGATGGATACGAGATGAAGGTACTTAACTTTCTTTAAGCTTTTATGTTTTGATTTTGTACTTGACAAGAGCGGTAATTCTGATTACTTTTTATTTTTTTCTTTTGTGATTTGAACTTCCAAACATATTTATACCGATGAAATAAATAAGCTTGCAGAAGCTTTTATCTTTGGCTCGTGTCATGTGACCACGAAGGATTGGTTCCACTCGCTTGCGTATTGTGGTCGATCTTTGATTGACGCGGTATTTAATAACTTTAAGTCCTAATGCTTTTTATTTTTGTTTTTGTTGCATATCTTTACTCCATGAGACCCCCACATTGTACACATAACTTTGTATAATCGAATGTAAGATTTTATACAATCACTGTATAAGATTGTATAAGTTGTATAACCTTGTATAAATATGTATAACTCTATATATTAATGTATAAATTTGTATATTAAAAAACTCTGCATCATATATTGAGTTTTTTGTAGTAATCTAAATCATTTAGTAGTGATTGTTGTTTTTGTTTATTTTTCTTGTCTCAACACTTGGATGTCATCTTTTATTATTTGAGGAAGAGCGAAAAATATGGGCAGAATGTTGCCATAAGGTATACTACAACCAGCTTTGCCTTTGGTAACAAGATCAATTCACTGTATAAAGATTTCAAAGTGAAGCAAGATCCTTCTGTGATTCCTGAAGGGCATGAAATTAAAGAGTGCATTAGATGCTTTTACTGTGATGCAAATGTAGCGTGGCACGCTATTGACCACGTATTATTCCTGATTTATGATAAGCTTGGAAGAGCTAATTTGGGCCACTAGGTTTTGTGTTTGTTTCATAGATAGGTGCATCCACATCTAAGACTCTAACCGTGGAGATATGAATGATAGCCTTGCTTTGGATATTGCGTTACCTTATAGAATTTTGATATCTTACTTCTTGAAGAGTTCTGGATTTTTATGTCGAAAAGAAGGACATTGATTGGAACATTGGTGCATATACTAATAAATCTCATTCTGATGCTTTACAATTTAATCTGGTTAATAATGTGCCACACTAGATCTAATGATAGGTTAATGTCAATTGTTTTACTATTTTTACTGTTCGTGTACCTATTTACAATAACGTACAGAGAATCTGATTTTTTTATTATAGTGATTATGGTGCTTTTGTTACTTGCTTTGCCGAGTATTTCATCTTGGGTAAGGAATTTTGAAAAGATAATTTTGATTTTGAGATACTTCGCACCAGGTGGGGATCTTTGTTGTGGGATTATGGAAGGAAAACCAATAGTCCGGTGCAATTAGTGTGATGAAATCTCTAGGAGACTTTTAAGGAAGAGGAAGAGGGAACGACCGAGAAAGTAGTTCAGTTTATTCATTTTAATGTAGTATGCTCTGTATCAGGAGTTGTTGCCTAGTTTTGTCTAAGTAATCTTTTGCTACTTGTAAGACAACCTCAAAGGATATTGTAGATGACTTTATTTTTGTGTAGTTTGTGGTAATCATTGTACTTTGTGACTATGAATGAATTACATTTTAATGAATATTTTAGAGGCTTTTTACTTTAACAAAGTATGTATTTTCGTTATTGTTGCAGTTTTGTCAGTGTTGCAGGGTTTATACGTATGTATACAATAATCTACATAGTTATATAATTTTATACAAAGTTATACTCTCATTAATACATATGTATACATATAATATCACTGATTGTTTGTAGTTCTATTTTGCATTTGTACAATTTATCAATATATTTAACACCATTAAAAACAGTAACACACTATTATTGGATAATCAAAACATGTATAATGAAATATATTCAAAATAATTGCAACATTTGGTGTAAATTGTAATTCTTTATTGACAATTTTAACTCAATTATCTGTGAAACTTAACTACTCAACATGGAAACATATGTAATAGAAAGTATTATGTTTGCAACTATTTATTTTGGTTGATTCTGTTTTTCTATTGTGACCACTTTGTCGACATACAGAACATGAAACCCCCTCTTATACTTTTTCTCTAAAGACGGTTTGAGTCTTTTTTTCTTTCCCTTCCTACATGTCATCTCTCTTTTGGTGTTAGGACCATATCTTCCAGAATCTCAATTTGTCCATTTGAGGACGTGTATTCTACACCCGATCGGAGGTCAAAGCCGACTTAAGCTTTTGAAAGCTCGCCTCACACTCGTCGTACAACCGAAACGGAACATTCTTCTGAGTCAATCTAGTCAGTGGGGCTGCAATAGAGGAGAACTCCTCCATGAATCGGCGATAATAGCCTGCTAGGCCCAAGAAACTCCTGATCTCTGTAGCTGAAGTAGGACGCGGCCAACTCTGAACCGCCTCAATCTTCTGAGGATCAACCTTGATACCTTCCCTGGACACCACATGCCCCAAAAATGCCACGGAATCTAACCAGAACTCACACTTGGAGAACTTAGCATACAATTTCTGTTCCCGCAAGGTCTGGAGCACAACTCTCAAGTGCTGCTCATGCTCACCCAGGCTCCGCGAATAAATCAAGATGTCATCAATGAAGACGATGACGAATGAATCAATATACGGCCAGAATACTCTATTCATCAAGTCCATGAAGGCTGCTGGGGCATTAGTTAAACCAAATGACATCACCAGGAACTCATAATGGCCATACCTGGAACGAAATGCAGTCTTCGGAACATCTGAACCCGAATCCTCAGCTGATGATAACCCGATCTCAAGTCAACCTTAGAAAACACACGAGCACCCTGTAACTGATCAAACAAATCATCGATGCGCGACAGAGGATACTTATTCTTAATCGTAACCTTATTCAGCTGGCGGTAGTCAATGCCCATCCGCATAGACCCATCCTTCTTCTTCACAAATAAGACTGGAGCACCCCACGTCGACACACTCGGCCTGATGAACCCTTTCGACAACAACTCCTCAAGCTTCTCCTTCAACTTCTTCAGCTCCTTAGGAGCCATACGATAGGGGGGATGGAAATAAGTTGAGTATCTGGAGCCAAATCAATACAGAAGTCAATATCTCGATCTGGAGGCATGCCCAAAAGATCCGAAGGAAATACATCCGGGAACTCTCAAACAACAGGCACTGAATCAATTGTAGGAGACTCGGCGGTGGTGTCCCGCACATAAGCAAGGTAGGCCAAACACCCCTTCTCAACCATATGCCGAGCCTTTATGAAGGAAATAACCCGGCTGGAGGCACTAACTGAAGATCCTCTCCATTCTAGTCTAGGCGACTCAGGCATGGATAAAGTGACTGTCTTGGCATGGCAATATAACACATCATGATAAGGGGATAGCCAATCCATGCCTAGGATAACCTCAAAATCAATCATATCCAGCAATAAAAGGTCTGCTCTGGTATCGAGACCGCAGAAAGTGACCACACAAGACCGGTAGACCCGGTCTACCACCACAGAATCGCCCACAGGAGTGGACACATATATAGGAGAACACAAGGACTCACGAGGGACATCTAGAAAATGAGCAAATAGTATAGATACATATGAGTACGTGGATCCTGGGTCGAATAGTACCGAAGCTTCCCTATGACATACGGAGATAATACCTGTGATCACGGTGTCTGAGGCGACTGCATCTGATCTGGCCGGAATGGCATAAAATATGGCTGAGGCTCCTGAAAACTGAACTCCCCCAGAGTGAACAGGAACTAACTGACCTCCTCCTGACTGGCCTCCCCCTCTTGGACGACCCCTGCCGACCTGTTCCCCACCTTGGGGCGGCCGGACTGCTGGTGCTGAACTCCTAGGCTAGTAACTTTGCTGAACTGCCTAGCCCCGATACTTGGGACAAAAACTCCACATATGACCCGGCTCCCCACACTCGTAACAACCTCCTGGTGCTACAGCCCGCTGCCCGAAAGAGGAAGAACCCTGAATCGCTGGAGGGTGGTGTGAACCCTCTGGTAAGGCACTGAAACAGGAGCTAGAGGACCTCTGATGACTGGAATAGCTGCTGGGTGCACCCTGGGTGGCTGGGAGACGATAAGAACGCTCTGGCATAGCGTCGAGCTGAGGCCTCGCTGCAATACCCCTGGGAGGTAGTGGAGGTGATGAATATGAAGGCCTACTGCACTGGCCGCCTCCGAACTGACCTCTACCCCTAGCTGGAGCACCCCTAAAGTCACCTGTGAACCTGACCCTCTTGTCCTGCTGACCTGGCTGACCCTGCTCCCTGCTCCTCATACGGTAACCCTCAATCCGTCGAGCTATCTCGACTACAAGCTGATATGGGGTACCCATCTCTACCTCCCTGGCCATAGAGGCCCTAATACCTGGATGCAAGCNACCCTGCTCCCTGCTCCTCATACGGTAACCCTCAATCCGTCGAGCTATCTCGACTACAAGCTGATATGGGGTACCCATCTCTACCTCCCTAGCCATAGAGGCCCTAATACCTAGATGCAAGCCTGCCACAAACCGCCGCACCCTCTCGGCATCAGTATGAAATATCATAAGGGTATGGCGAGACAACTCTGAAAATCTAGCCTCATAATCAGTGAATGACATCTGCCCCTGCTCTAGTCGCTCAAAGTGACCCCGTAGCTCCTCCCTCTCGGAAGGTGGAATGTATCTGTCTAGAAATAACTGAGCGAAC
>ML262214.1:0-38682 GCA_005239495.1 Nicotiana undulata
GGACCAAAACCCGATCACCCATAACCCCACGAGTTAGAATATATGATTTTTGTTAAGATTCGATCCCAAATGGAGATTGAATTACCCAAAATTCTCAAAAACCCAACTCTACCTAAAATCCCTAATTCCTACTTTGATTCCATGTTTTTAGGCCTAGAATCTAGTGATTAGTTGAACAAATTAAGAGAAAACGAGGCTAAGAGCACTTACCTATGGAGTTATGGAGGTTGGGGAGCCTGATTCTCGATTATGGAGGCTTGGGGAAGAAAGGAGAAGTGGAAAATGGGAAGAATCCCGTATAAGGTTCTGTTTTGGTATATGAAAAAATCACTGAACGAGTTTGTTCTCTGCAATCGCAGAAGAACAATTGCAATCGTAAAAGAGGACCGGATGATACTCTACGCGATCGCAGAACCTAAGGCCCCCCACCCTGTGCGATCGCAGCAACCCCCACGCGACCGCACTGACCAAATTACCCTAGACCCCTGACTCGACTAATACCCTATGCGATCGCGGAGCTGGCATTGCGATCGCATAGAGCACCTGGGACCCCTACCNGTGACACTAGAAAACCAACAAAAAACCAGATTTTCTTAAGTTTTCTCACCCCGTTAGCTACCCGAAACTCACCCGAGCCCTCGGGGTTCAAAACCAAAAACACACACGATTCCCAAAACATCCTACAGACATGTTCAAGCTTTTAAATCATCAAAATATCATCAAAAACCATGAATCAAACCCCAAAACCAAATTAATCAAACTTAAGAACTTTGAAATTCTAGAATTCACCTCAACGCGCCGAACCAACCTAAACCACTTGGAATGACTTCAAATTTTGCAAATAAGTTATAAACGACACAACGGAACTATTCCCGGTCTCGGAATTTCATTCGGACCTCGGGTACAAAAAATCACCTCTCAAGCCAAATTTCAAATTCTTTAGAAACCCCACAAGTTCATTAACTCCATTTTTCCTCATTTGGATCCGAAGCCAATCAAATCAAGCCCGTTTTACACCAAATTCCACAGATAGGATAAATAACATATAATAAACCTGTTCCGGGCTCCGAAACTGTAATACGGGCCTGGTAACACGGTTTTCACATAATTATTCATTTTCAAAAGCCTTAATTATTTTCATAAAACAATTTTCTTTAAAAAATCATTTCTCGGGCTTGGGACCTCAGAATTCGATTCCGGGCATACGCGCAAGTCCCATATTTTCCTGCGGACCCTCCGGGATCATCACATCACGGTCCCAGATCCGTTTACCAAAAATGCTGACCAAAGTCAACTTTATTCAATTATTCAATTCAAAAACCCATTATTATCAAATTTTCACATGGAAGCTTCCCGGCTACCTGCCCGGGCTGCGCACACATATCGAGGTAAGAATAACAGAGGCTTTTGAGCTTTAGGAACACATATTTAGCTGGAATTACTTAGGATGACCTTTTGGGTCATCACAACTCGGGTTCAGAGTGGTTGTGAGAAATGAGACACTTAGTCTCTTAAGTTAGCCTTATGGTTAGAAAAGTGAACCGGGAGTTGACTATTAGGTAAACGACCTCGGAATGAGGATTTTATAGCTCGGATAGCTTCGTTGGGTGATTTCGGACTTAGTAGTGTGTTGGAATGTGATTTGAGGTCCAGAGTAGAATTAGGCTTGAATTGGCGAAATTGCATTTTTGGCAATTTCTGGTCGGCGGTGGAAAATTAGCTATTGGGGTCGGAATTGAATTTCGAAAGTTGGAACAAGTTCATAGTGTCATTTTGGATGTGTGTGCAGATTTTCAGGTTAATCGGACATGTTTTGGTTAGTTTCGGCATCATAGATGATTTTTGAAAGTTTTAGGATTCTTAGGCTTGAATCATGAGTTGAATTGATGTTTCGATGTTATTTTGGGTGCTCCGAGGGCTCGAATAAGTCCGGGTTATCATTTATGACTTGTGGGTACTTTTGGTTGGGACCCCGAGGGGCTCAGGTTGATTTCGGATAGTCATCAGAAGGTTTGAAGTTGGGAATTTCAGCAGAAAAGGCTGCTGGTGCGATGTTTCTGGTGTGGCCGCACCTGCGGAAGGGTAGTCGCAGGTGCGATGCCGTAGGTGATGAATTTGATCAGGCTGAAGGAAGTCGCAGTTGCGAGACTTGGAATTCCTCGCAGGTGCGGAAAATGGCCTTTTAAGTGGGATGCGCAGATGCGCACCTGGGACCGCATGTGCGATAAAAGGGCCGCAGGTGCGGTCACTGCTAGGCAGAACATATAAATAGGACCCTTAGCAATTTTTGGGTCATTTTGCCACCATATTTGCTTGGGTTTGAAGCTTTTTGAAGGGTTGAGGAATTCGAGAGTTCTTCGTGGAGGTAAGACTTTTGGACTTAAAACTCGTTTATGTGTGATTAATGGACTGAATAGTGGTGAAATTTGTGGGAAATCAGTACCAAAATTGGGTAATTAGGGTTTGTAATTAGAGACTTTAAAATGGGGATTTAAAAGGTCATTTGAGGTCTGATTCTGATGTTCTTGGTATGTATAGACTCGTGGGAGGATGAGGATTCTTATGATGTAAATTTAATCGAATTCTGAGACATGGGCCCGGGGGTCGGGTTTGGCCAATTTCGGGATTGTTTGGGTAATTTTGATAATTTTCGAATGGGCTTCGTTCCTTGGCATATAATAATGATACAAATCTAATTTTTGGTAGATTTGGAGGACTCGGAGGCCGAGTCTAGAGGCAAAGGCATTGTTGTCTAGGATTTTAGCCGGTTCTGAGGTAAGTAACGTTTCAAAACTTGGTTCTGAGGGAACGAAACCCCGAACTATATGATATTTGACTATAATTAAGGTGACACACATGTCAAGTGACGGGCGTGCGGGTGTGCACCGAGTACATTGTGGCCTGGCTCATCCCATGGCACTGTCTAGTAGCTATTACAGATTGATATCCGCACTTCTATTATGTGGTAAATGTGAAAATGTTAGAAATCATGTTAAGTATAAATTCTAAGGCTTCACGCCAAAAATGATGAGACCTGAGTGGTCGTATATTACTGTCTCATTTTGTGATTATTTGATTTCATATACTCAGTCCTGTTATAGCATATCATTTCAGGCCTCAGTCTCAGTAATTGTTAATTATATGTATATTTATCATTGTTTTGGGCTGATTTATACACCGTGAGCCATATGAGTGAAACTGGAGAGTAATGACTGAGTGAGGCCAAGAGCCTGTTGTTGACACAGTTATGAAATCGGACTGCACACCGCATCGATATTTTAATCATGCCTTCGTTGGCTTGATATAGCGCTTCGTCCAATAGGGCCCCTCCGGAGTCTTTACACCCCCAGTGAGCGCATTGATATTGAGGGATGAATCTTCCCTGGACATGGATCTTGTCCGAGTGTTGTGTTATGGGGATGGATCTTCTCCGTGGGGCTGGATTGGCCTTTCCTCAGTACCGAGTGACTACAGTCACCGATTATCATATACATTCAGGGATGGACCTTCCCTGGGCCTGAAAGCCATATACGGTACTGAGTGGACTACTGAGTGAGGGTTGTGAGCACTATGTGCATTTCCACAGATTTTTCATATATTTATATGATGCTATGTGGAGTATACTGGGCATAGTTGGCATATCTTGTTCATTTTCTGATAAACTGTTAGCCTGTCTAATTTTTGTACGATGTTTATAGTAAATTCTGAAGCTTAGTCTGTCACTACCTCTCAACCCATAGTTTGGGTTCGTTACTTCTGAGTTGGTGTACTCACGTTACCCCCTGCACCTTGTGTGAAGATCCAGGTTCATCAGGACCCGGTAGCGGTTGCTGATCTGGTGTTAGAGTTTCTTTTGGAGTCTTCGAGGTAGCAGCTGGCGATCGCAGCCTCGTCCTCTCCTTCTTTATCTTGGTGTTGCACTTTTAATATTACAGACTATGTTGTCTACTTCCTTATTTTGACATTTTTATATTGTAGTAGCTTGTGACTGAGTGACACTAGATCCAGGGTTTGGATTGTTTCTAAATTGTGCTTTAAATGATGTTAAACTTTCAAAAGGATTATTATCTCTATTTTCTCCTAAATTTATAATATTTTCTGATAAATAAACTTGGATTCAACGAAATGTGTGGCTTGCCTAATTCCACGACAGGCGCCATCACGACTTCGTGTTTGGGGTCGTGACAATAAGACTAAATATGAGCACTCAAATAAATTTCTAAAGTGCCAAGAAAAATTAGTACTCGGATAAATTTCCTAAAGTACTAAATGATGTCTAGACAAATGTGATTACAGTACTTAAACTTGTAGTACTTATATATTTCTCAAATCAGAGAGCTCTCTCTATCATCCGCCTATCATCTAGCTTGGAGACGAAACTGAGTAGGTTGAGGGTTGGTTCGGGATTACTCTGACTATCCTCGGAAGCTCTGTCCTCCCTTTGAAGAATATTTTATTTGGAAGACGTTCAAGGATACTCTTCAGAAGCAGTATCCATAGTACTGTCACGACCCGAAATCCCACCTTCGGGCCGTGATGGCGCCTAACGTTGAACCCGCTAGACAAGCCAACATTTGAACTAAATAAACTCATTAACAACTACAATAAACAGGATAACTAAGGCATCGATGGTCAACAATATTAAGGTTAGCTAAATTCAAAATAATATAGCAACTTTGAAATAAGACCCATATACATATCCCAGAACTGGTGTCACATACTCACAAACTGTCTATGAGATTACTGAATACAATGGTGTGAAAATAAGTATATATGACTGTCTTCGAAACTATAAAATAAGACAGAACTGAAAGAGAATGGTAGAAGGTGATGCCAAGGCCCACGAACGTCTGCGGGTCTACCTCGAGGTCTCTTGAATGAGCTGGTGGAATGCTCCATCCGTCAGTGCCCACCGGGTCCGGCTGCGTAGTCTGCACAACAAAAAGAAGTGCAGGTGTAGCATCAGTACAACCGACCCCATGTACTGAATAAGTGTCGAGCCTAACCTCGGCGAAGTAGTGACGAGGCTAGGACCGACAACAATATACATACCTGTGCAATTTTCTATAATAACAAGAAAATATCAACGGAAATAAACAAGTATAAACAGATACGGGGAGAGTCATGTCGGGGATAGGAGGGGCAACAAATACCAGCATAGTGGAATAGGGTAACAACTGAAATGTAACAGTAAAAGCAGGAATTTAACGCCTCAGAACAGATAATGAATAACACAAGGCACGACATGTCCCCTCATGCATCACCTCACAAATCACTCGGCACAGAATGTCCCCTCGTGCATCAAACAATAACACCTCGGCACGGCATGTCCCCTCGTGCGATAAACAATAAACAATCAACATATAATGTGCAAAGTAACAATAAGAAATCTCAAGTGTACAAAAATACTCAATAAAATTCTATCGTCCCTGCAAAGGACTCAGCTATAACCAAACTCGCTCAGAAGTGTAATTTCAACAGTAAGAGCCTCAACTGAACAATTAATCAATAATTTCCCACGTCATGAAACAACATCAATGTATCACTTCTAATCGCCGATTATTCATAGTACAGAGAAAATCAAGAAAACGGTACAATTCATCACAATTGACTCACGGGCATGCTTGACCGCAACATATAGGTACTCGTCACCTCACCTATACGTTGGACATGCCGTGCCGAGGTGTTATTGTTTGAAGTTTCCACTTGAATTCATAACATTAGGCGGACAATACGCGAATTTCTCAAGAACCCTAAATTTACTACCCAATTCTTGATTTTTCCATTATTTTAGTAGGTAATCCCATTAACTATTCATGCATGAAACAAGTATTAGGAAGGAATTAACTTACCTTAACAGTAGCTAGGTCGTGGTGTGTCCTTCCTAAGGTCACAAGTCTCTAATGGGGTTTTTGGTATGAAGGGAATGAGTAAATCCCGAGTTTTTGGCATTTAAAACAGTCTGGCCTATAGGGGTTCCGCACCTGCGGCCTTGGCACCGCACCGGCGAGAAAAGGATCGCACCTGCGGAAAATGGCAAGGCACGCTGGGATCGCACCTGCGGAGCTGGAGACCGCACCTACGGCTCCGCTCTTGTGGAAAAGGAACCGCACCTGCGGAACCTCTGCACCTGCGAGGCTGGGACTGCAGGAGCGGTCCCGCACCTGCGGCTAGGCAACCGCACCTGCGGTCACACCAGCATTAGCTGCACCAGCAGTTGTTCTAGCTGGTTTTCAACCCCGTTGGGTGTTCGAAAGGCACCTGGGCCCACCCGAGCCCCCGTCCAAATATACCAACAAGTCCTAAATAATAATACGGACTCGCTCGAGCCTTCGGAACACCCAAAACAACGCTAAATCTCAAAATCACATCCCAAAACCCCCTAAAATCCTAACTTAAGAAACTTCAAGTTCTTGATTCTATAACAATGCGCCGGACCGACCTATACAACTCGGAATGACATCAAATTTTGCAGAAAAGTCATAAATGACATAATAGGACTATTCCCGGTCTCGGAATCACATTCGGACCTTGATAACATAAAATCACGCTCAAAACTAAATCTCAAATTTAAGGAATTTCCTTATAACTTCATTAACTCTCAATTTCCAATTTTTGATCCGAAACACGTCAAATCAAGTCCGTTCCTTACCAAATTTAACAGATAACTCAAATAACACATTTTGAACCCGTTCTGGGCTCCGGTACCATAATAGGGGCCCAGCAACACAGGTTTCACATCGAGGTTCATTTTCATAAGCCTTTATTATTTTCAGAAAACAATTCTCTTTAAAAAGTCATTTCTCGGACTTGGATCCTCGAAATTCGATTTCGGGCATACGCCCCAGTCCCATATTTTCCTACGGACCCTCTGGGACTGTCAAATCATGGGTCCGAGTCTGCTTACCAAGAATGTTGACCAAGTTAAATTTATTTAATTAATTATCAAAATTTCAATTCTTTATCAAGTTTCCACATGAAGGCTTCCCAGCCATGCGCCCGAACTGCGCACGCATATCGAGGTGAGACTAACAGAGTCTTTCGGGGCCTAAAAAAACAGTCATAATCAAATTTACATAGGATGACCTTTTGGGGTCATCACAATCTACACCTCTAAAACAAACGTCTGTCCTCGAACGGACATAGAAAGTTACCTGAATCAGGGAAAAGATGGGGATATAGGCTCTGCATATCGGACTCGGGCTCCCAGGTCGCTGCCTCAACAGGCTGACCCTTCCACTGAACACGGACCGAAGGATAACTCTTCAATCTCAACTGACGAACCTGCCGAGCCAATATGGCTACCGGCTCCTCCTCGTAAGACAAATCCTTGTCCAACTGGACACCGGTGAAGTCAAGTACATGAGATGGATCCGCAATATACTTCCGGAGTATAGACATATGGAACACCGTGTGCACGGCTGACACAATAGGTAGCAAGGCAAGTCTGTAGGCCACCTCTCCCACCTTATCCAAAATCTCGAATGACCAATGTTCCTTGGGCTCAACTTGCCCTTCTTTCCGAACCTCATCACGCCCTTCATGGGCGACACCCGAAGAAATACCCGGTCTCCTATCATCAATGCCAAATCTCGAACTCTGCGATCCGCATAACTCTTCTGCCTTGACTGAGCTGTACGAAGTCTATCCTGAATAATCTTCACCTTGTCCAAGGCATCCTGGACTAACTCGGAACCCAACAATCTGGCCTCTCCTGGCTCAAACCATCCGACTAGAGACCGACACCGTCTACCATACAACGCCTCATACGGAGCCATCTGAATGCTCGACTGGTAGCTGTTGTTGTAGGCAAACTCAGCTAAAGGCAAGAACTTGTCCCATGAACCACCAAAATCAATAACACAATCCCGCAACATATCCTCCAAAATCTGAATAGTCCGCTCGGACTACCGTCCGACCGGGTATGGAATGCTGTGCTCAAATCAATTTGCGTACCCAACTCTCGCTGAAATACTCTCCAGAAATGGGAGGTAAACTGTGTACCCCTGTCTGATATGATGGATAAGGGCAAACCATGCAATCGAACAATCTCTCTCATATATATCCTTGCCAACTTCTCCGCTGAATATGAAACTGATACCAGAATGAAGTGCGCTGACTTGGTCAGCCTATCCACCACAACCCAAACCGCATCAAACATCTTCTGAGTCCGTGGGAGTCCAACTACAAATTCCATGGTGACACACTCCCACTTCCACTCAGGAAGCTGAATCTGCTGCATCAAACCACCGGGTCTCTGGTGCTCGTACTTAACCTGCTGACAGTTCAAGCACCGAGCTACATAGGCTACAATATCCTTTTTCATACTCCGCCACAAATAATGTTGCCACAAGTTCTGGTACATCTTTGCGGCGCCCGGATGAATGGAATATCGGGAACTATGGGCCTCCTGTAGTATCAACTCACGAATACCATCAACATCAGGTACACAAATACGGCCCTGCATCCGCAGAACTCCCTCATCATCAACCGCAACATGCTTGGAACCTCTGTGCCGAATTATATCTCTAAGAACACATAAATGACGATCATCATACTGCCTGGTCCGAATACGGTCATACAATGAAGAACGAGCCACGGTATGGGCCAACACACTGCTAGTCTCAGAAACCTCCAACCTCACAAATCGGTTGGCTAAAGCCTAAACATCCAACGCAAGAGGTCGCTCCCCGACTGATAAATAAGCTAGACTGCCCATATTGACTGACTTCCGGCTCAAAGCATCGGCCACCACATTGTCCTTCCCCGGATGATAAACAATGGTAATATCATAATCCTTCAGTAACTCTAACCATCTTCTCTGCCTCATGTTCAACTCCTTTTGCCTGAATAGATACTGTAAACTCTTATGATCTGTAAACATCGCAGAAGGCACACCATACAAGTAATGCCTCCAAATCTTCAATGCATGAACAATAGCTGCAAGCTCCAGATCATGAACGGGATAGTTCTTCTCATGAATCTTCAACTGATGAGAAACATAGGCTATTACTTTGCCATCCTGCATTAACACTGCACCAAGCCCAACCCGTGACGCATCAGAATATACGGTAGACGGTCCTGAACCTGTGGGCAAAACTAACACTGGTACCGTGGTCAAGGCCGTCTTGAGCTTCTGAAAGCTCGCCTCACACTCATCCAACCACAAGAACTGGGCACACTTCTGGGTCAACTTGGTCATCGGGGCTACGATAGATGAAAATCCCTCCACAAATTGGCGATAATAACCTGCTAAGCCCAAGAAACTCCGAATCTCTGTAGCTGAAGTGGGCCTAGGCCAATCTCTGACTGCCGAAATCTTCTTGGGATCCCCCTGAATACCCTCTGCTGACACAATATGGCCCAGAAATGCCACCGAACTCAACCAGAACTCACACTTAGAAAATTTGGCATACAACTGACTATCCCTTAGAGTCTGGAGGATGACTCTAAGGTGTTGTTCATGCTCCTCTCGGCTGCGAGAGTATATCAAGATGTCATCAATGAAAACAATAACGAACGAGTCCAAATAAGGCCTGGACACTCGGTTCATTAACTCCATGAATGCAACAGGGGCATTAGTCAACCCAAAAGACATCACCAGAAACTCATAGTGCCCATAACGAGTGCAGAAGGTCGTCTTAGGTACATCAGACGCACTAATCCTCAGGTGATGGTAAACAGATCTCAAGTCTATCTTGGAAAACACTTTAGCACCCTGAAGCTGATCAAATAGATCATCAATCCTCGGCAGAGGATACTTGTTCTTGATAGTAACCTTATTCAGCTGCCGGTAGTCAATACACATCCTCATTGAGCCATCTTTCTTCTTGACAAAAAACACTGGGGCGCCCCAAGGAGAAACACTAGGCCTAATGAAGCCTTTATCCAACAAATCCTGCAACTGCTCCTTCAATTCCTTCAACTCTGGCGGGGCCATACGATACGGCGAAATAGAAATGGGCTGAGTGCCTTGAGCCACCTCGATACAAAAGACAATATCCCTGTCGGGTGGCATACCCGATTGATCAGCAGGGAACACCTCTGGGAACTCACGAACAACAGGTACAGACTCCATAGAAGAAACCTCAGCACTAGAATCACGAACATAGGCCAAATAGGCCAAACAACCCTTCTCGACCATACGTCGAGACTTCATTTAAGAAATAACTCCGCTAGAAGAATGGCTAGGAGTCCCTCTCCACTCCAAACGAGGCACACCTGGCAAGGCCAAGGTCACTGTCTTGGCATGACAGTCCATAATAGCATGATAGGGAGATAGCCAATCCATACCCAATATAACATCAAAGTCCACCATATCCAGAAGCAAAAGATCAACCTGAGTCTCCACACCACCAATAACTACTAAGCAAGCATGGTAGACTCGATCTTCCACAATAGAATCACCCACCGGGGTAGACACATATACAGTAGTACTCAAGGAATCACGAGGCATACTCAAATAAGGGGAAAAGTATGAAGACACATATGAGAATGTAGAACCCGGATCAAATAACATCGAAGCCTCTCGGCTGCAAACTGAAACCATACCTGTGATAACTGCATCAGAGACCTTAGCCTCAGGCCTGGCCGGAATAGCATAGCATCGGGGCGGAGCCCCTCGTACCGGCACATCTATGGGTCTACCTGCTACAGGCTGACCCCTACCTCTCATGACCTTCCCTCCACCTCTATGAGTCTGACCTCCACCTCTGGAACCACTACCACCACCCCTAGCTGGCTGAGGGGGTGGGGGTGCACCTGATGCGGGAACCATGGCACGGGAACCCTGATACTGAGACCCACCAAAACCTTGGGGGAAAAACCTGGAAATATGCCCCATACCACCGCAAGTGTAGCAAGCCCTGAGCTGCTGAGACCTTGGAACTGTCCGTGATGACCAGAATGACTACCCTGAAGACTCTGAATCGGCAATGTACTGATGGAAACTGATGATGTAATGTGAGATGCCTGGAGTGCTGACTGATAAGGCCTAGGGAGATAGCCTCTGCCAAAGGAATATTTTCCTCCTGACGAGGCACCACTGACATGGCAGAAATATAGAGGTTTCTTGTCAGACCCCTGACCACCACCCTATGATAATACCATCTCAATGCGTCTGGCCACGTCGGATGCATCCTGAAAGGAGATATTAGTACCCGTCTCCCTGGCCATCTGAAGTTTGATAGGCTGAGCCAGACCCTCAATAAATCTCTGAACCCTCTCCCGATCAGTGGGAAATGTCATAATAGCATGCATGGCTAGAGTGATGAACCTGGTCTCGTACTGAGTGACAAACATAGATCCCTGCTGGAGGCGCTCAAACTGCCTCCGAAGATCCCCTCGCTGAGTAATGGGAAGAAACTTCCCCAAGAATAGCTCGGAGAACTGAGCCCAAGTCAATGGTGGAGACCCAGCTGGTCTGATCAGGAAATAGTCTCTCCACCAAGTCTTAGCGGAACCCGAATGACGAAATGTAGCAAAGTCAACTCCATTGGACTCCACAACGCCCATGTTCCGAAAAACCTCATAACATCTGTCTAAATAGTCCTGGGGATCCTATGATGGGGCACCAACAAATGTAGTAGTGAATAACTTGGTGAACCGATCCAGACTCCATAGAGAATTTGCTGACATAGCTGTATCCTCGGCTGCCGGTGCCACAGTACCCGGCTAAGCTACTCCAGCTATCTGAGGTGCTGGAGCCTAAAACTGAGTGGCAAACTGCTCTGGGGTATAAATAACATGAGTCTGGGTCCCTCCCCCAGCCTGAGAACCAGTTGGTGTAGTAGGAAGAAGACCGGCCTGAGCCACACTCTCCATGAGTCCCACCAAGCGGACTAGAGCATCCTGAAGCACTGGGGTGGCAATGAACCCCTCCAGGACCTGAACTGGTCCAACTGGAACTGTCGGAGTAGGAACCTCACCGGCAAAGTCTACCTGCGGGTCCTCTACTGGGGCTGCTTCTCTTGGCTGAACCCTGCCTCTACCTCAGCCTCTGGCACGGCCTCGGCCTCGGCCCCTCGTAGGAGCTGCAATAGGGGGATAAGGCTGCTAGTCGGTCGATAAGGAAGAACGCGTCCTCGCCATCTGCGAGAGAGTAGAATAGAGGCTCAATTAGTATTTAGAATTCAAATGGGACGACAGTGAATGAAAGATATGAAGTTATTCCTAACTTTGCAGCCTCTGGGGGATAAGTACAGACCTCTCCGTACCGATCCCTCAGACTCTACCAAGTTCGTCTGTGAGTTGTGAGACCTAAGCAACCTAGGGCTCTGATACCAACTTGTCACGACCCGAAATCCCACCTTCGAGCCGTGATGGCGCCTAACGTTGAACCCGCTTGACAAGCCAACGTTTGAACTAAATAAACTCATTAACAACTACAATAAACAGGATAACTAAGGCATCGATGGTCAACAATATGAAGGTTAGCTAAATTCAAAATAATATAGCAACTTCGAAATAAGACCCATATACATATCCCAGAACTGGTGTCACATACTCACGAACTGTCTATGAGATTACTGAATACAATGGTCTGAAAATAAGTACATATGATTGTCTTTGAAACTATAAAATAAGACAGAACTGAAAGAGAAGGGTAGAAGGTGACGCCAAGGCCCACGAACGTCTGCGGGTCTACCTCGAAGCCTCCTGAATGAACTGGTGGAATGCTCCCTCTGTCAGTGCCCACCGGGTCCGGTTGCGTAGTCTGCACAACATAAAGAAGTGCAGGTGTAGCATCAGTACAACCGACCCCATGTACTGAGTAAGTGCCAAGCCTAACCTCGGCGAAGTAGTGACGAGGCTAGGACCGACAACAATATACATACATGTGCAATTTTCTATAATAACAGGAAAATATCAACGGAAATAAACAAGTATAAACAGATACGGGGAGAGTCATGCCGGGGATAGGAGGGCCAACAAATACTAGCATAGTGGAACAGGGTAACAACTGAAATGTAACAGTAAAAGCAGGAATTTAACGCCTCAGAACAGATAATGAATAACACAAGGTACGACATGTCCCCTCGTGCATCACCTCACAAATCACTCGGCACAGAATGTCCCCTCGTGCATCAAACCATAACACCTCGGCACGGCATGTCCCCTCGTACGATAAACAATAAACAATCATCAATATAATCTACAAACTAACAATAAGAAATCTCAAGTGTACTCAATAAACCAATTCCAAAGCCTAATTATACATTTTCTATTATTCTTCCAAAAATACTAAAATTCGACCCCGGGCCCGCACGCTCGAATCCCAAAATTCTCAAAGGAATCACTCACCCATAGCCTAAGGATCATAAATATGAAGATTCCACTTGAATTCATAACATTACACGGACAATATGCGAATTTCTCAAGAAACCTAAATTTACTACCCAATTCTTGATTTTACCATTATTTTAGTAGGTAATCGCATTAACTATTCATGCATGAAACTAGTATTAGGAAGGAATTAACTTACCTTAACAGTAGCTAGGTTGTGGTGTGTCCTTCCCAAGCTCACAAGTCTCTAATGGGGTTTTTGGTATGAAGGGAATGAGGAAATTCTGAGTTTTGGCATTTAAAACAGTCTGGCCTACAGGGGTTCCGCACCTGAGGCCTTGGGACCGCACCTGTGGTCCCGCAACGGCGAGAAAAGGATCGCACCTGCGAAAAATGGCAAGGCAGGCTGGGGTCGCACCTGCGGAGCTGGAGACCGCACCTGCGGCTCCCCTCCTATGGAAAAGGAACCGCACCTGCGGCTAGGCAACCGCACCTGCGGTCACACCAGCAACAGCTGGACCAGCAGTTGTTCTAACTGGTTTTTTGCCCCGTTGGGTGTCCGGAAGGCACCTGGGCCCACTCGAGCCCCCGTTTAAATATACCAACAAGTCCTAAATCATAATACGGACTCGCTCGAGCCTTTGAAACACCCAAAACAACGCTAAATCTCAAAATCACATCCCAAAACCCCCTAAAATCCTAACTCAAGAAACTTCAAGTTCTTGATTCTATAACAATGCGCCGGACCGACCTATACAACTCGAAATGACATCAAATTTTGCAGACAAGTCATAAATGACATAACACGACTATTTCCGGTCTCGGAATCACATTCGGACCTCGATAACATAAAATCATGCTCCAAACCAAATCTCAAATTTAAGGAATTTCCTTATAACTTCATTAACTCTCAATTTCCCATTTTTGATCCGAAACATGTCAAATCAAGTCCGTTCCTTACCAAATTTCACTGATAACTCAAATAACACATATTGAACCCGTTCCGGGCTCCGGTACCATAATACAGGCCCGGCAACACAGGTTTCACATCGAGGTTCATTTTCATAAGCCTTTATTATTTTTAGAAAACAATATTCTTTAAAAATTAATTTGTCGGACTTGGGTCCTCGGAATTCGATTCCGAGCATACGCCCTAGTCCCATATTTTCCTACGGACCCTTCAGAACCGTCAAATCACGGGTCCGGGTCCGCTTACCAAGAATGCTAACCAAAGTCAACTTTATTCAATTAATTATCATAATTTCAATTCTTTATCAAGTTTCCATATGAAGGCTTCCCGGCCACGCGCCTGGGCTGCACATGCACATCGAGGTGAGATTAATGGAGGCTTTCATGGCCTCGAAAAACAGTCATAATCAAATTTACATAGGATGACCTTTTGGGCTCATCACAAGTACTATTCATCTAAAGTCAACCAATCAAATGGCAAACGACCGAATTTCTCAATCGTAAAGTTAACTAGATGCATTAATTCCTAGACTTCATCCAAAGAAAAAGTACAAACTTCCAGGCTATTAACATCCCCGGTCCCAAGGGTTGTGAGGTTATAAAAGTTTTGGGTACAAATAAAAATCCAATAGTCAAAACTCAAAGATTAAAACTTCCGGATGAACGTTAAAAATTTGAGATCAAGATTTCTATGTAGTGCTACTTTTTCAGCATCAACCGATCATTGACGAAAGGAAAATAAGTGATGGAGTTGTTATCTGAATTCCTAAGTTCTGCACTCTTTTTTCCTTCGCCCGGTTTTTGTCTCTATTGGGTTTTTCCGGCAAGGTTTTTAATGAGGCAGAGGCGAGGGGGGAAAAGATAAGATCTTCCACTTCGCGATCACATCACAGTGAGTAACCGGAATGTGGGAGGACTATCTGTATTATTGAAAAATAGACTCACCACATGGGTCTAGTAAATGGAAACATGTGTCAGCAAAAATATGAGAAAGATGAAGAATGACATGTAAAAGTGATATGTGAAACACCCTCGGGACCAAACATACTCGTACCGTGCATGTTCGTCTCGGAATTAATCATCACAGAATAGTCCGGAGCAGGTACGAGAGGATATCTCATAATTACAAATGAGGAAACAATTAATTAATCCCAGATTATATGGGATTTATCATCATTACGCCATCAATTACAAATCAATTATGTAACTACAATAAATGCAATAATTGGTTGTAACGGGTAGAACAAGGTAATCAATTACGAAATTGAATCAACATGTACAATATTGACTCAACAAGCGCGGGATTGAATCATTTGTTACGGAATTAACTCATCAGTTATGGAATGAACTCATGAGTTACGAAATTAACTCATCAGTTACGGAATTCAAGCATTTATTCAGCAGTTACAAGTCTTCCAAAAGTAATGGATGGATTGGGTAAATGCTCATACTGGACTCATAATTCAAGGAGAATGGTTACTTACATTGAACCCTATAATAAGATATACTTTACCACCATTGTAATTATCTAATTGTTTTCTCTACAGTCCTATACATTGTAATTTATAACATCTTGCTCCCAAGTTATCCATATCGGCTCTTCTAGCTTTGTTCGGCTAATAATCCTATGAAGGATCATCTAATAATAATTATCTCTTCTATGCTTTGTTTTTATTATATTATCTGTCATTAAATTTATTTCTCACTTTTCTATCATGTTGGATTAACGCAAATTTATATCTTTCGGATCGAATCGATTTCTTGTTGCCCCGTCATATAAAATTAATTGCCTTGACCTTGAAAACTATTTTCCCGTTAAAAAGAAAGTTTTTCAATATCTTGAAAGGAAAGTTGTTAAAATCATGGAGAAGATATATTATTTTGTTGAAAGAAGATACTATTTGGAAGAGATACTACAAGTCCAAGGAAGAATATATTTTCTATGGAAAGAAAATATATTTATGGGTATTGCTAATCTACTAAAGAGAATATTGGTTAGCAAGGAAAGTAAATTCAAAAAGGATCATCTACTACATATTCGCTGAAGTGCTAAGAAGCAAGGAAAGCATTCAAGAATTAAAAAGGATATTCACCACAATTTGTAGAGGAAAAAGAAGCTACTGAAGATTTCATTTTAGACACGACAAGGAAACAAATCAAGGAATATCTATTTTCTATCTGTTAAGACACAAAGAGTGTGATTGTTATTCAAATCAAAGGTATCCAATGATTAATATATTATGATGAGTTGCTAGAAAGTATTGGAAAATAGAATTCAGAAAGATTACCTATATAAGGTATGGTACACGTATAAGATATACAAAAAGCCAAGATTTGCACTTTTATAAAAGTAGCAGAGCAAGATAAGTAATCAATTAGCCGTGAAGATTTGATATCTAATCGAGATTACAAGGATCCATGCCAAACTATCCACGACTATCAGAAGCTATTAAGGAAATGTTCTTACCTACAATTATTAAGGAAAGTCTAGCAGTGAACAAAAGAATATCTCTATTCAAATCTTAGTGGCCATGTATGGAAATATCAGGAAAAAAATTATCATGTCCTACAATTAAGGAGAGAGCCACAAGGAAAAGATTGCAAGCAAGACAAAGACTATATGTAACGACCCGACTGGCTGTTTTAAGTATTTTAGCCCCAATCCCCTAAATTAAGCTCCCTCAACGTTATATTGTGGTTAAGTGACTTGTTGGGGGTGCTTGGTGTCGGGTTCGGGAGAGTATCAGAGTAAAATAGGATACATAGTCCCTAAGTTTGAAGTTTTAGTCGTAGGAGTTGACCGTAGTTTGAATTGCGTGAAGACGACTCCGGAATGGTGATTTTGGACTTATGAGCGTGTCTGGATGTTGAATTTGAGGTTCGTAGGTCGTTACGACGTGATAATGTTGGAAAATGGAAGATTTTGGAAAGTTTGACCAGAAGTGGACTTTATGGATATCAGGGTCGGATCCTGATTCAAGAAGTTGGAAGATGCGGTAGCAAGGTCGTAGGTGCGGTTTAACAAGAAGAAAAGGGAATTTTCGAGGGTTTTGATTCATATTTCATTTTTGGATTTTGGGATCTTTGTGGGAGACGAAATTTCGAGGGATTTTTAGAGGAATTATTGGGGTAAGAATTCTTAACTCGATTTTTGGTTAAATTACATTGATTTATCATTGTTATTATCATGTAAATAAGGATTGGAGTTGGGAAAAATTTGAACAAAAGTGATAGAACTTCTTAGACTAAGTTTTTGGCTTTTGAAAGTCAAAATGAGGTCGGATTTGGAAAATTCTTGTATGGTTGGACTCAATATCGAATGGGTGTTTGGATTTTATAATTTTGGTCCGGTTCCGAGACTCAGGACCGGGTTGACTTTTTGGTTCGATTTTTTAATTCTTCGCAAAGATCATAATTCATTGTTTAGTTTCCTATAGTTATATTAATACTATAAAATTGTTTTGGCTAGATTCGAACCGTTCGGAGTTGGAAATCGAGGGAAAGACCCTTTAATGGATTGATTTAGCGTGGTTTGAGTAAGTGACTTGCCTAACTTTGCGTGGGAGAACTTTTTCCTTAGGATTGATGTTGCTTGTGATAATTGTGATGTGTAAGAGTCGTGTACGCAAGGTGACGAGTGTGTACACGGGCTAAATGTGGAAATTTCCCATTTTTAGCTATGTAAATTCCTTTCCTGTCTTAATTGAGTTGTTTTAACATGTTGTAGTCTTCATTTTCAGTCTAGTATCACATGTCAACTTATCTTACCCCATGTTAATTTCTCTACATGTTTAGTTGAAATTCTTGTTTCTCGATTCCTTATTTATTATTTAACGGTGGAATTCTTCACTGAAATTGTTGTTTCTTAGAATATCTTGTTGTTAAAGTTGGTATTGAGTTGCAAAGGCCGTGACTTCTATTGAGACTTTGTGTACATTATAGTTGAGTCGTGGGCTCCTTTTTGTAAAATTCTGTTATTGTTTGGTTTCTCTGGAAAATTGTGATATTGGGCACTTGAGGTGCGATTTGTGATACGTTATGATATTGATACACATGCGGTGGTATAAGGTCTGGATGTTGAAATGCATGCGGTGAGATAATGTGGGCTTGATACGTGGGGCTAGTAGGGGAACTACTAGAAGCCATGCGGTGCGATAAGGTGGGCTAAAATGCGGGATGCTACTTCAGGAAAAATAATAGTTAAAACCATATGTAAAGGCTTACGTGGTGATATAAGGAAAGATTGTGAAATGATTTGTGATTTGAGACTACGAGGCGGTACCTCGATAATGACTCTTGTTGGTACTTTCTATTTTTTCACTTGTGTTTCAACTGTTTTGTTCTGTGTTATAGCATTCCTTGTTTTCTCTTCTATGAAGTATTATTTTCCTTAGTTCTTTGTAGCTATTCTCGGTGTATTTCATTAATTGTTTCATTCTAATGCTATCATTGTTTCACTGTTATACTCTTGCTCTTTCTTACTTATTTCAAGTAAGGCCCTGAGCTGACCTCGTCACTCCTCTACCGAGGTTGCTTGGCACTTACTGGGTAAAATTGTGGTGTGCTCATGCTACTCTTCTGCATATATTTTTGTGCAAATCCAAGTACTTACTATCAGTCCTGGCACTAGAGAGCTGAGCTTGCTTTGGAGACTTTAAGGTACACTTGCACGCGTCCGCAGGCCTCGGAGTCCCCTTCTATCCTTTTCCCCCTTATTTATTTATCCTATTGTAGAAAGTGATGTACATGATTAGTTCAACATTGTTACTTAGAGCTTGCGACTTATATTCCACCAGGTTTTGGCGGTTGTACATATTGAGTTACATATTTTATTTATGTAGTTGCTGAATTTTTGAAGCTCTAAATGTTTCTGTTATTTGTGCATGTTTTTAGGCTTACCTAGTCGTAGATACTAGGTGTCGTCACGACGTCCTACGGAGAAAAACTGGGGGCGTGACACTATATTATGTCCAAGTTATTAAGAAGCAATTCAGCCTTGGACAAAAATCCACAAATCATACTAGTTCGAAGGAGAATCTCATGGGATGACCAAATTTATATCAAGGCCAGATATGGAAACAAATATTTCTCCAAAAAAACATCAAGCGGCTGTCAATATCAATTGTGGAAGAAAATAATTTAAAGAATAAATAAATCAAGGAGTTGACATTCAGTAATCAGAGAAGCTTTACTCACAAGGGTGAAGAAAAATATATTACTCCAAGATTCAAGGAGATAATCAGAAACGGAGGCAATGAAGATTGCGAAAATATTCAAAATTCCCTTGGGTCATGAAATAGACAGAACAAGTTGAGAAGGATATAAATAGGCGCTTTTAAGAAAGAAGAAAAGCATGCAGCCTTCTATATAATCATCTACCCAACTACAAGTTCTTATTCTACTCTTAACAAGCATTATCACTCACATTTAGTAGATTTGCTGTGTACACAAAAGAGTGAACAGAGACACAAAATATTGGAGAGAAAGTGTTTCCTGAGAGGTTATGTCATTATTCGCTCAGAATCACGCTACTAAAAAAAATCATGAAGTTAAAGGCCCGGACTGCTATATTGGAGACTCAGCTTAGTCAGGCCCATGAGGCACCAGGATCTTCCAGTTTTTCGAACTCAGAGGTTGCCCGCCTGAACAAGAAGAATGTTGATCTCAGACAATAGGTTGAGAACCTGAAAGAGAAATGGCTCGCTGAGCAAATGTCCGCCAATGCCCGTATAGATCTTGTTCTCAAAACTCTTGCCTCCTCTTTTAAGCACTCTTCCTCTAGTGTCCCCTAAGCATAATCCCTCAGTGACCAGTTCTTAGTCCCTCTCTTTTTGAAGTGTTTTGCTGATGTGTGTGGTGGTTGTTTGTTTTTTGGTTTGTAGATGGAAATCACTAGTACTTCTCTCGTTGTAAACATTCCACCTATGTTTTTGTTGTTTAATGCAAGCTTTCCTTCTTTTTGTTGCAAATGATTTTATCTCTCTGTTTTTATTTTCTATCATGTTTGTGTGCACACAAGTGGCATGAGTAAGTTGCGCTAGACTTCTTCATGTTATTTGCTTGTTTATGAGTTTTTAATGATGTCAAAAGGGGGAAGATAAATTGAGAATTAAGATGAAGCAGTGCACTGATTAAGGGGGAAGCACAAAGTCAAGGGGGAACTTGTGAGGTTCCTGCTGCATTATCTGGTTTTTGTGGCTCTGTGTAAGATTATCAATTTTTAAGTTTGTCATCATCAAAAAGAGGGAAATTGATGGGTAAGTACCTTAGTTTTATGTTTTGATGATCTAACAAACTTATTGTCAAGAACCAGATAAGGAACCTGATAAACACTTGGTACACAACTCAAACATCTGACTCAAGCTAATGAGAGTTGCTATGACTTCAGAAGATAAAGAATCAACACAGGGAACTGATGACCTTGGATTCCCCTGGCAATAATATGAATTCAACTCTCCACGTCTTGGAAGAGATTGCCTGCACTGTACATGCAAAAAGTACAACACAATGCCACAGTCACTTCCACTGGGAAGGACCTTGTACCACTTAAGTGTTTACATCATTCAAGCGATGTCATCCAAGTTGTATTAACATTAATCTTACAACAAAATATCACTTGAAAACTTGAGAATTCATTCAAGCACTCCAAGCATCTGATTATCAAGCATACAAATCTCAAGTGCATCAAGAACAAAGTACATCACTGCTACGGACCAGCTCCGATAACAAGTCTTTGTATGTCCTTAGTTGAGTTGTAACTTTGCAATTGTTCTTCATTGTAATTCCTACTTTGCTTGTCTAGAAGCATTAATTAGGAAACCTTTGAAAACCATAAACTTTTGTGTTTGTGTCGTGACTAGAGTTAGTCATGTGTTGAAGTCTTTGTAATAGGTGTATAGCAAAGTGGCTTGTAATAGGTGTATTACAAGTTAGTGAGGGACTAAGAGTTTAATTCATAGGTTGCATAGGTTTTAATCTAAAAGAATGCTCATAGTGAAGTTGAAATCCTACCAGTGTAGGTCGTGGTTTTTAATCCCATTGAGCCGGGAATTTTCCGCGTAAAAGTTCCCTGTGTCATTTACTTACTGTTGTGCAAGTATAATCTGTGGAAACTAATATAGGACTTGGTCTCTATATGGTTTGGTGGACCAATATATTCTATCAATTGGTATTAGAGCAAGTTCTTTCTATCAGGTTAACACCTAGAAAAGATCCTCATGGCTGCTCCACCAAACTTCGAAGAAGGTCAGTCCCCTTACAGGACACCTAGGTTCAATGGCCAATATTATGGGTGGAGGAAGACAAGGATGCATGACTTTATCATGGCTTAAGATTCCGAGATGTGGGACATCATCTATGATATTCCCTTTGTCCCTACAAAGAAGTTTGGAGATCCAACTGTGACAATTTCTAAGACGAGGAAGGATTTCAACGACACTGATCGAAAAGTTGTTGAGAAAAATTTTCGTGCTAAGAAAATCTTGGTCTGTGGAATAGGTCCTTATGAATACAACATGATATCATCTTGTCAATCTACAAAATAAATATGTGAAGCTCTGCAAACTGCGCACGAAGGAACCACTCAAGTAAAGCAATCCAAGATTGACATGCTCACCACTGAGTATGAGCTCTTCAGAATGAAGGATGATGAATCCATTCAAGATATGCACACTAGATTCACTTCCATCATAAATAAGCTACACTCTCTTGGTGAAATTATTCCAAGGAACAAGCTTGTGAGGAAGATTCTTAGTGTGTTTCCCTACTCCTAGGAAAGTAAAGTGAATGTTATTACTGAAGCCAATGATTTGTAGACACTGACTATAAATGAGTTGGTTGGGAATCTGAAGACCTATGAAATGAAGAAGAAGAAGGACAGTGAGAGAAGAGAAAGGAAAAGAACCTGGTACTCATAACACAAAACAATGACTCAAGTGGTGAGGATAGTGACATGGCATACTTAACTAGAAGATTTTAGAAAATGGTTCGCATGAATGGAGGTATCCCAAAGAGGGGTAGTTCTAGAAAGCCAAAGAATTATGACCTCTTTCATAAGTATGGGAAGCCAGAACATTTCATCAAGGAATGCCCTCTCCTGAAGCAAGATTATTTCAAACACAACTCCAACAAAGCAGCCAAGAGGAACCCCGTTCCTGATAAATATTTCAAAAGAAAGAACGTTGCTGACAATGTCTTGGCGCAAGCTCTTGCAGCATGGGGAGACTCCTCCAGTGAATCTGAAGAGGAAAATGATGTAGGTGACAGTTAATGATGGCAATTGAAAGTGAAGCAACTGAGTATGACTCAATCTTTGCCTTGATGTCTCAATCAGATGATGATGAAGATGACGACAATGATGAGGTAAATTCTCGAGATGTTCGGAGAAATCTGAAGTCCTACTCTCCTAAAAAGCCCATGTCATTAGCAAATGTGTTAATCGATGCTTATCATAGTCTTGTAAATGATAAGGATTCTTTAACTATGGAGTTAGGAGATGTTGATCAAACCAGAGATGACTTGGTAGTTTGTGTTGTTGACTTGAAGGAAACAATAGATAATCTGAAAAATGAAAAGGAAGTTCTAGCTGAGAAAATCACTAGTGTAGAACAAGAAAGAGAGGATCTAGTAGTGGTAGTGGTTGGCTTAAAAGAAACCATTGATAATTATAGTAAAGAAAAAGATGCCTTATGGAGAAAATTACTATAATTGAGCAAGAAAGAGATGATCTCTTAATGGTGATAGTAGACTTAAAGGAAACAATATAGGAACTTAAAGTTGAAGGTAGGCCTGAAAATTCTAAAAGGAGAAGAAGTTGCAAGTGAGGCACGCATTAAGCTTGAAAATGAATTGAATGCTGTAAAAACTAGTTTGTGTGCTGAGCTTGAGAAAAATATACAACTTCAAGCAGAATTAGAAAGAGTAAAAAGTGATCTTGAAAAGTCTCTTAAGTGGACCTGGTCCTCTCATGCTATGACTGCCATGTATGTTAACAATGGTGGAAACAGATAGGGAATATAGTTTCAAAGGGAGAGAACTACCTATAACCCTCATAGCAAGTATGTTACTGTACCCGAAAAATGGTTGTGCACCCATTGTGATAATAATGGGCATTTCAAAGAAAATTGCAAGGCCAGGGTTCAGTCTCTTCAAACAAATAAGGTTTTTGCTGAAAGAGTAACTACTAAAAGAGGACATGGTTCCACCCATAAAAAATGCATATTACATGCATGGACTAAAAGAGCACCCATTCATCCCTTTCCTTATTACAAGGGACCTAAACTTGTTTGGGTTCCTAAATCTAACCCTTTATTTCCTTCTGCAGGGAGCAGTGAAAGGAAGCAGTCAATAATGGTACATGGACAGTGGATGCTTAAAGCACATGACTGGAAATACCATGGGCTTTCTTTCTCTAAAAGCCCTGCAAGAAGGGAGTGTATCCTTTGAAAATGGGAAAAAGGGATACATTCTTGGTGTTGGAAGAATTGGAAAATCACTCACTCACACAATTGAGAATGTTTACTATGTCAATGGTCTCAAGTACAGTCTCTTGAGTGTTTCTCAAATATGTGATAAAGGAAATAAGGTAGAGTTCTTGTCCAAGATATGCACAGTTACAAATCTTGTAACTGGTGAAGTGGTGCTTGTGGCCAAAAGATACAAACATATATACGTTGCTGATTTTGAGTCTTTACAAAGTGGTGATCTGAGCTGCTTGAAAGCAATTGATGATGATGTTGAACTGTGGCACAGAAGATTTGGGCATGCAAACTTCTCTCTACTGAATAAGCTGGTCCAAGAAGGACCTGGTTCGTGGTCTGCCCAAGTCAAAGTTCAAGGAGCACAAAGTGTGTGATGTCTGCGCAAGAGGAAAGCATGTAAATGTTTTGTTCAAGCCCAAAAAGGATGTCAGCACCTCAAAACCACTTGATCTTCTTCATATTGATCTATGTGGCCCAATGAGGGTGCCAAGCAGGGGAGGGAAAAGATACATTTTTGTAATTGTAGATGACTACTCCAGATTCACTATGTTCCTCAGAACCAAGGATGAGACCTTTGAGGTGTTTGTGGTCTTTGTGAAAAAGATTCAAGTAAATATGGAATCAAAAGTAGTATGCATTAGATCAGATCATGGAACTGAATTTGATAATGCAAAGTTTGATCAATTATGCAACAAAAATGGCATCACCCACAACTTCTCAGCCCCAAGAACACCACAAAAATTGAGTTGTGGAGAGGAAGAACAGAACTCTTGAAGATATAGCACGAACAATGCCAATCGATAGTGGGATTGCTAAGAACTTCTGTGCAGAAGCTATCAACACTGCTTGCTACTTGGTGAACATGTGCATGATCAGGTCTCTCTTGAACAAAACTCCTTATGAGTTGCTAAATGGAAGGAAGTCCAAGCTGACTCACTTGAGAACATTTGGATGCAAATGTTATGTCCTCAACAATGGAAATGATCATCTTGGAAAATTTGATGCCAAGAGTGACGAAGGAATTTTTCTGGGTTATTCTTCTCAAAGAAAAGCCTACAAGGTGTACGACAAGTGGACTCGATGTGTTTAGGAGAGTTTTCATGTAATTTTTGACGAGTCTTATCTCTCCTTTGAGAAGAACAAGAAGGATTATCAAGATGGAGGGCCTCAGCTGGTTCTAGGAGAGGTCATTGATATGGAAAATGGAAAGGCACACATGATGAGTCAGGTCAAAGAGACAAGTGAAGACATACAATCACTTTCTCATCCGTTGGAGATGAACTAGGTACTACAATCACAACCATGGAAAGAGTGGTTGATGTAGTTCAAAGTACTCCACCATTAGCAGAAAGAAGCATGCAAGAAAATCTGTTAGGCATGCCCAACTCCTCTACAAATGAAATTCAGGTGCCAAACTAGAAGCACAAGAGCTCACATCCTCTTGACGATATAATCACTCCTCTGTATTTAGGAGTTCAAACCAGATCGAAAGCCTGAAATTCACTTGCTTTCTCAGCATTTCTCTCCCAAATAGAGCCCAAAAAAATTAAGGAAGCCTTGAAAGATGCGGACTGGATCACAACCATGCAAGAAGAGCTGCATCAATTCGAGAGGAACAAGGTATGGCACATGGTACCTAGACATGCAGATCGAACCATCATTGGGACCAGGTGGGTACTCAGGAATAAGCTTGATGGATTTGGAAATACAACAAGAAACGAGGCAAGACTAGTGGTCTAAGGCTACAATCAGGAGGAAGGGATTGATTATGATGAGACTTTTGCTCCAGTTGCTTGTATGGAAGCCATCAGAATCCTCATTGCCTTTGCATCTCATATAGAATTCACTATGTTCCAAATGGATGTCAAAGTGCATTTCTGAATGGCTTCCTCAAGGAAGAAGTCTATGTAAAACAACCTCTAAGATTTGAATGTCATGAACATCCTGAATATGTGTTCAAATTGGAAAGGGCATTGTATGGGATGAAGTAGGCTCCTCGAGCTTGGTATAAGAGGTTGTCAAAGTTTCTCTTAGAAAATGGTTTTGCAAGAGGAAAATTTGACAACACTTTATTTCTGAAGAGATGAGAGAGGAACCTTCTCATTGTTCAGGTATATGTTGATGGTATCATATTTGGAGCAACAGCAGATTCACTGTGTGAGGAATTTGCAAAACACATAGGAAGTGAGTTCGAGATGAGCATGATGGGTGAGTTGAATTTCTTTTTGGGTCTTCAAGTGAAGCATTCCACAAAGGGAACATTTATAAGTCAGCAAAAGTATATCAAGGATCTTTTGAAAAGGTTTGACATGGAAGCATCAAAAGTGATTGACACTCTCGTTGCCACTGCTACTCGCCTAGATATGGATGAATCTGGCTCTTAGGTGAATCAAACAATGTATAGAGGCATAATTGGATCTCTCCTCTATCTTACTCCAAGCAGACCAGATATTGTATTCGGTGTGGGACTATGTGCAAGGTTTTAGTCAAATCCAAAAGAATCTCATCTAAAGGCTTCCAAAAGAATCCTGAGATATCTTAAGGTAATACAGGACCAGGTCCTGTATTACCCTTCAGGTGACAATTTTTAATTTTGTTGGGTATGCTGATGTTGATTATGCAGGTTATCTTGTGGACAGGAAAAGTACATCTGGAATGGCTCACTTCTTCAGTTCATGTCTAATCTCATGGGCACAAGAAAGAAAAATTCAGTGGCAGTTTTAACAGCTGAAGCAGAATATGTTGCAGTTGCTTCTTGATGCGCTCAACTACTGTGGATCAAACAACAACTGGAAGACTTTGGAGTGTACACTGATTTTGTACCTCTTTTGTGCGATAACACAAGTGCACTCCTGTCCAGTATAAGATAACCAAGCACATTGATGTGCGACATCATTTTCTCAGATACAACGTTGAAAAGGGGCTTATCTATATGAAGTTTTGCAGCGCAGAAGATCAAATTGCAGATATCTTTACCAAAGCCCTGAGCAAAGAACACTTTGAGAGAAATCAACTGGCACTAGGGCTAATAAAGACCAACTGAGAACCTGATTCCCATCACATGGCTATGAAAGTCACATACATGTAAAATTAGCTAAAGCGTTTTCTGGCCAAGTCTAACTCACTTCTATACCGTTACAAGTAGACACACATGATGATTACCGAAGCTGTTGAAGAAATGCATGAGCGGTAAAAGAGGGTTAAGCATTTTCGCAAGACTGGTCAGGGAACCTGGTTCTTATGACACATGTTAATAGTCTTTTGCTTTTCTCATACACATCTTAAAAGGAACAAAAATAATGCCACATCATCAACTTTTTCAGACTCTGTATGTCATGTATTTTCTTTCAAAATTGTTTCACTTCCCTCTGAAGTGTTGCATCTTCCCATGTACTTGCCGCCATTTCAGAACTCGTTTCTCCTCTCTAAATAATTGCCATTAACTCCATTATAAACCTCTCACTTCCAAAACATGAATCAAATCCTCTATCTTCTTTCTTCTCCCAAATACCTTTAAGCAAAACCCTTTACCATGGTTGAGAATCATACAACCTCTCCTACCACTGATGAGAAAACTATCGAGTCCTCTCCTGTAGAAACTCCACCAGTTGTTTCTTTTTCCACTGCTGTTACAAGAGGAAACCCTAAAGTAGTTTATCCATCTCTCTCCACCCCTCTCTCTACCCACTCTAACTCTGATCCTCTCCCAAGTGTTGAAAAATTAGACAAACCTAAGAATGGTAGCATTCCGCCATTGTTGCCTAAGACACTCAACGAGCAAAGTAAAGAGGAAATTTCCGTTCCAGAAGAAAAACAGAGTGAGTCTCCATCTGCAGTAAAAGCATCATCGATTAGTCTAGAAAGTTCTAAGGCTACTATGGAAAGTTGTGAGTCTACAGTTATTCCTGCCTCTCCTGTTATTGCTTCTATGGAACCTCAAGAGAGGGATGCCATAGAAAATATGCTTTCTATTGGTGCTGAGGGGATAATGGGTGAAGAAATAACTGGTGTGCCTGAGTCTCAGGGGGGAAAGACTCAGCCCTCAGTAGGGGAAAGAACTCTTGTGCCTTTTGAACAGCCGACACATGAAGAAACTACTGGGACTCCACTTGATGGACCTGACCCTTCTCCCAAAGAAACGGGTCAGCAATCGTCATCGCATGTCAGTTTTGACCCTTCTCTTTCTCCTCACTTTGATGATGAGCCTTTAAGTGTGGTGACACCTGTAGTGAGGTCTAGTGATGGAGAGGATTTGGATGATATCGCGCTGAATGAGTTTGTCAGGGTAAGGAGGCTAGTGGAAACTCTTGGGCCCCCTCCAAAGCGACCTACTACCAGGTTGCAGAAAAAGGCTTGAGTCTGCTCTCAATAAGAGTAAGAGAAATCGTATGAAGAAGAAAAGACTAGTCCAGGATGGTCAAGCTGTAGTTGATAAGGATATACCAGTCGTGGTAGTTGATGAGGAAGCTATAGAGTAACCAAGTTCCTTGACCAAGAGGCCTCTGAGAAACAAGGACTCTCTTTCTCGTTCAAATAATGAGATCCCTTCGAAAAGTGTTGATGGTACACCAAGTGAAAAGTTAGTGAAGGATAGTGGCAAGTTGAAAGAAGTGGAAGTAGAAGAGTCTTTGTCTGATGAGGACATGCAAGTGATGTCTGGTGGGAAAGTTCAATCTCGTGGAAATTATGTGAAAAGAAAATTGGAGGATATGGAAGAACCCGGTTCTTCAAAGAAGGCAAAGAGTGGTAGCATCTATGGAAAAGAAAAATTGAGGTATCAAAAGTTCCTGCTGAAGGTTTGTCTTCTGTTTGAGGTGCCTGATGCTCTAACTTTAGGCATGCTATTGTTAAGGAGAGAGCAGTGCAGCAAGGGGAACAACTACATAAGAAGGCATTGCTTTCTGTTTACCAGTTTCTCTTTGAGTTAGTCAACAAGACCCCGCTTCCTCGTGCTGAGAGGAGATCCATCACCTCCAAGGATGATCTTTTCTGATGGAAGCACTGAATGTGTTCAAAATAGTTAATCTGCCAACTATAATAATTTAGCATATGCAGAAGGTGGCAGAATTCAAAGATGGCAACCATGGTCTCCCCTATGGATTTCTCCTTACGCGAAGTTCAAATTTTTTAAAGTGCCTTTGGGACAACCAAATATTGGGACCAAGAAGCAAACCTTCTCCATGACTACACTAGAGAAATGTGAGTGCATTGACAAAAGTGGAGGAGTAGGCACCACTTCAACGATCTCCCAGCTCATTAATGCTCATAATCACACTACTGAAGAAATCAGGAAGTTAAAGGCTCTGAATGCTATATTGGAGACTTAGCTCAGTTAGGCCCAGGAGGCACAAGCACCTTCCAGTTCTTCGAACTCAGCCCGCCTGACTAAGGAGAATACTGATCTTAGAAAACAGGTTGAGAACCTGAAAGAGAAACTGCTCGCTGCGCAAATTGATCGGTTCCCACCTACACTACTAAATAGTAGCAAGATGAGGATCAATGCAGCTTTTACCCGGACGGGTCGGAATCGAATCCACATGGAGTTACTAGTGTGGGAGTTGAGTTCCTAAGTGATCTAGTAGTGTTTCGTGCTCTTAATTGCACTTCTCATACTTTTGGTTTTATATTTGAACTACGGTTTAGACTAATTGCAAATAGTTAATTAACTAACTAATGTCTTTTTGAGTGTTGTCTTAATAGATAAAGAGGACTATGGCTATGACTTTCTCCTAGGTGAGTACTCAACGGGATTCCAATACATAAGGCAAATATGTCATAATGGGGATTGTGATATAGCCAATACGGAATTACCCACTCTATATCTCTCGGTAGATTGAGTGGCTTTGCCCTAATTTCCTCGCTCGAGACCAATTGGGTGTCAAAATCATGCAAGCAATAGGGTCAAGTAGGGTTTTACTATCTCTAGGTTTAACCCGTTAATTGGGACTATCACTCTCTTGAATACATCCCAATTCCTTTATGGACTGATTTTCTAGACTCAAGTTCTCTTTCTCAAGAAACACCCAAGTCAAATAAACACCAATTAGTGTTTGCAACCACTAATTTAACATGAAAACCATAAATCAGCCCAAATACCAATTACCCATAAACATTTAAGCCTTAAGTTAAAGGACCCATCAAACACCCACACTAGGGTTGAGCCACAACCCTAGCTAATGGGTTTAGCTACTCATGATAAGAGAAGAAATAAGAGAAATAGATGAAGAATAACCCATATAATTGAATTACAAACTAAAATTGAAAGATTCAATGTTAAAACATTTCTAAAATTACTCAAAATAGCATAACAATATCGTTCACGAGCTCCTGATAATATCAGAGTACAAAAGCTGACCAAAAAATGAGAAGAAGAAACTATTTATACTAGGCTAAAATTTCTGGACAAAAATACCCATGCGGGGGGTACTGCGGACCGCACAAAATGGAGTGCGGATGCGTTGAAGCTTTTTGGCTTGGAAATCAGCTGCTCTGAACTTGTCCACCGCGGACCGCATGAAATGCTCTGCGGCCGCGGTGGCTTCTGTTGCGGCCGCACAAAATGGAGTGCGGACCGTGCTGGTCTTTTTGGCTTGGAAATCAGCTGCTTTGAACTTGGCCACCGCGGACCGCATGAAATGCACTACGGTCGCGGCGGCTTCGGTGCGGCCGCACAAAATGGAGTGCGGACCGCACTGGTCTTCAAGCCTTCAAACTCACTTCTCTGAATCTCACTAGTTCGGTCTGCATAAAATGGAGTGCGGACCGCACTGGTCTCAAGCTTCCAAAATCACCTCTATGAACCTCCTCAGTGCGGACCACACTAAATGGATTGCAGATCGCACTGGTCTGTTGGACTGAGCTTGGACTTGTTCTTGGTACTTGTGCATGTTTCACTCCTTTTTGAGCTGGTTTTGACTATTTGTCACCTTTTTGACTAAACCCTGCAAACAAGTACAACAAGTAAGCTTTTGGGACTATTTTGTATACAATTTTAACCAAAACTTAAGCAAGAAGAAGTGTGAAATAAAGTATAATCCCTAGTTATCAACTCCCTTAAACTTAAGTTTTTGCTTGTCCTCAAGCAAACAAAATAAGCCCCACCCATAAGAGTAACTCCAAGGAAATTAGTTTTCCTAATGTACCTCTTCTAGCATCAATTGGGACTAACAATCGCCTTCAATTCAAATGAATCATTAACAACCTTTGACCTTTTAAACACCATGGATTTTAGTGCGACACAAGAGCATCAAGAGTTGACTCAACCCATCAAAGAAGCTCTTTTTACTAGTTTGGTCATTGTGGAACCGAGACTCATACTCCTCAACTCTCCCCTAAACAAACCTCACTTTTAGATTGTAGCACTTAGAACAAGGTCAATGGAAGCAAACTCATCTCTCTCAAGGAAATGTCTCAAGTCCGACTCTAAGTACCATAGGCTGTAAGCTTTATTAAACTCAAGATCATACAGGACTTTTGTGGAGCAATGGTGAAGGCTTTTTGTTCAAGGTAGGAAATATTTGGTCTAGGCGGGTTCCATCTTCCCTTAAGCACTTCATTTGTTTTCACTTTTGCGCACATTCTCTTGACTTTTTGAGTCATTAAGCTCCTTTTGAGGGGTTAGAGAGACATATTGTCACTCCTTCTTGTTCATTTCAACGTTTTTCTCCTTTCTAAGAATTCCACACCTTTAATCTCCTTTCTTTCATTTATTCCCTTTATTTCTTCTAAATTGTTCATTCTTTTTGGCTTTTTGATTTTTCTTTCTTTTTCATTGACCTTTCCTTTTCTTCACTTTTGTACCTTCTTTTTCATTTTGTTGCATTCCTCGTCTCTCCCCCAAACCTATGCTTTTGCATTGTGCTAAGGAAAGAAAGGGTGTCAAGAGAGGGTCAAAACGGGTAAAGGCTTGCATCATGGTTTATGAAAGAAAAAGGTCTAAGGCTCAAAAGGGTTGACTAAGGAAATTGTCATTGGCAGGCTATGAAAATGTTCAAATCACTGTTTGCATTAAGGAGAGCCTATAATCACATCTCGAGTCAAACTACACTTAGGATTTCGCCTAGACAAATATTCAGGGCAAGTTCTAGACTAATGGCACAGGCCGTGGACTTGGAATTCAAATTCTCACCACTCAAGTTATGGGATTGCCAAAGAAACAGAGTCGGGGGCCCATAACGACCTTAGCTAAGACTTGAGCAACACAATGGTACCGAAAAACCACTTGATGATTATCGGTCAACAAAAGAGTCTCAAGATCACAACTTTCACCATTCTAAACACAACAATTTGTTTTTGACCATAGGATTAAAGGCAAATGTGTCAGGACCAAGTGAAGCTTTGTTTGAGGCACCATTACTCACTATTTACACAAAAAGCAAAAAGAAAAACAAAATAAAACCCTTAAGAAGGTTTTCATACCATCCATCCTCGGGAAGAGCCACCCGTTCACACAAATTCTACCTCTGGAAAGAACCGTGGCATTAAGAAAACCAAAGGCTTATTGCACGCAAAAATTCAAAACAAGAAGCTCCGAAAATAAAATAAGAAGCTATGAAAAGGAAAAATGTGGAAAGTAGAATGAACATATACAAGAGGATATTTAATCGAATATACATAAGGAGGAAAGAATATATACATCAGAAGGTAACTTTATATACAAACCAAATGTACAAAATACGAAAAGTACTAGAATTGTAAAGATATGTACATACCAAAGCAAAAGAGAAGAAAGCATAATAAAAATAGTATAAAATATATACAGTCATCCAAATCCAATTAGGGCTACCCCCTCAAATGAGAGCTAGCATTGTCCCCAATGCTAACTGACCAAAAATAGCACAAAAAGAAAGAGAAAGAGTAAAGAGAAACTCCCTATAGGCCCTCCATCTGCATAGGATCTTGGGTATGGGTCCCGGGGTCTGTGGACTGCATGAGAGCCTATGACTGGTCCCCATAACCCTGTATCTCCATCAGGACCTAGATCTCCTCTGTAACCTGGGCCTGTACTGGCAGTTGTGGCTGACTCGAGGTACCTCCCTGCGGGTCCGCCAACTCTATAATAATGCCCTCAGTACGGGGAATCTCCCTCTTCCTCTTCGGTGGCCTTTCTATCTCCGGCTCTGACTCAGGCTGGGCAGCTGGGTCATGCAATAGCAGGTCCAAAGGTAAATGGTCAGCCTTCATCTTATCTACATCCTCCCGTAACTTCTTCACTGACTCCTTGGAGGCACATGTCTTCCTCAGCTTCTTAGTCTCCTTGGCAAGATCTTTCAGTGCCTTTCCATGATTGCCAACAGCGTCCAGAATTAACTTTTGGTTCTCAAGGATCTTCTTCTGGTTGCCCAAAAGCTCCTTGAGAGTGTCCTCCACGGACTGTGGGACCTATGGTAGAGGAGGTACAACTTGGGCTGCCACCGACGTAGAAAGGATAGACAGCTTAGAAATAGTTGCCTGCATCCAGTTGTTGATACTGGATAGGGTCTAGCTCATATGGTGGGCAATCGGAGGGTATGTAGCAGTTGAAGGAATGGCTGGGGATGCTGAAGTGGAGGGGCCTGGAGAAATGTCTGGGGTGTCTGAGGTAGGTTGAGTAGATGTCACTACAACCACTGGCTCTTAAGACTGGCCAGTGGAAATAGTGGATTTTCCTTTGAAGTTCTTGATCTTGGGGTTTTCATCACCCTGTAGGCTGTACCAGGAGAACGGGGCCCTTGGCTTCACCTTCACATCAAACTTCCTCCCCTCTACCTTTTGGTCCTCAAAGTAAGTAGTCAAGAAGTTGGGGGAAGGGTAGGATATGTCGTGTTCATTCACCGCCCGACTGATTACCCGTGACATCACATTCCTGACGTTAATCATGTAACCTGCCATGATTGAGACCACCAGCACGGCACGACTAAGAGGAAAAAAGTTTTCGTGAAAGGTGGGGTCTAGCATGTTACACATGAATGTCTCCCAACCTTTAGCTTCAAAGTTCAATGTTCTCCTCAGAATATGTTTCCCTTCTTGCAACCAGCCTGGGGTGGTACCTGGGATTGCCAAATGTTCAGCTAGCCATGGACGAGCATCATCCCCCAAGTTCAACTTCTCAAAGTAGTCCGTCTCATCCTCATCATCGAAGTCAAGGTACCCATTTATTGCATTCCCATCAAAAAGCACTGTCAAATTCCACACCTTAGTCGCTTTGGAGTACTGTTTAACATAAGCAACATTAGTGTAAAACTCCTTGACTAGGTGCTCATTTGCCTCCACTACCCAACAATTGAAGTAGTCCCAACCTTTTCTTTCCGTGAACTGTTTTAGCACATTAGGGTTGTCTGGCAAAAGATCTCTTTTGATGAACTTCCGCTCCAGGATCAATTTCTTCTCAGGCCACCATTCACGGAATTTATGAAAGGCCGGTTCATTCACAAACCGATCTTGCCATGCTTCAGGATTTCTTGTTCTCTCAATTCCCCCTACTTGGGTTTCACCCCCAGCTTCTTCTTCTTCAAACTGCTCACCAGATAATGAGGTTGTGGGTGAGGTGGAGTATTCATGGGAATTCCCTACAACTGAGCCCTCACACGACTCAGAATGTGCTGATTCTTGGGCAGGAGGAGAGCCCGTAGGTGAATCTCTCAGTCTGAATCTCTCCGAAAAGTCGGGGACAAACTCCGACATTGACCCTGAATCAGATGCCTCCCTGGAGGGTGCATACTCACTTCCCGAATAGGAAACAGCTCTATCTAGGGCTTTGATTGTTTTTCTAGTGGCTTTTATGGCTTGTCGGACTTGGGGGGTTAGTTTGATCATCCCTTTACCTATCCCCCGGGAGGACTCTCCCCTTCCTCTTTGTTTTCGACCACCACCTCTTGATTGAACCATAATCTACAAAGCTAATTCATTTAAAGTTTGTTAGTATCCAAGCAGTGTATGTATTAGTAAAGAAAAAGGTAGCAGATAATTGGATTTGGAGTTGCAGAAGTTGCAGACTGCGGACCGCACATAATGGAGTACGGCCGCAAAAGAAAGCACCGCGGACCGCACAAAATGCACTGCGGTACGCATTGAGGTGGGGATCAGACTACCCACTCTCTGAAGAAGGTCACCACGGACCGCACAAAATGCATCGCGGTCCGCATAAAGGCACCGCGGCCCGCACTAAGGTGGGGCTCTGAATACCCACTCTCTGAAGATGGTCATCGCGGATCGAACAAAATGCATTGCAGTCCGCATAAAGGCACCGCGAACCGCACAAAATGCACCGCGGTCTATGGTCCTCAACTGAATCGTTTATGTAAATCAAGCACCACGGTTCGCACAAAAGCACCGCGGACCGCACATAGTCCCAACCTAGGGTTTCAATTTTTCATTTTAATTCAAGTCTAAATTCACATGTTATTGACACCCTAGGTGTTTAATCAGTGTATTTAACTAAATTAGGCCTAATTTAAGCATTGTGAAACAAACCCTACACATGATTAAGGGAATATTGAAGAAAAAGAGAAAAAAAAAGAAGAAAAACTACTGATTAATGAAGAAAATAACAAAATTAAGAAGTTAAGGAGACAAAAATTAACTTACTAGATGTAGGATGAAGTGTAATGAATGAGAGGTGAATAGTTGAATGAACTAGGGATGATGAACAGTGCAATTTTTATTGTTGAGATTTCAAGGAGCGAAAAGTGTAAAATGAGGGCTTTAGGCCCTATTTATAGAAAATGGCCTGGGACCCACTTGACTTACCCCACCGCGGGCCGCACGAAATGACCGTGGTCCTCAACCTTTCTGGGAAGCTAGGCAGATGTCCACTGCAGATCGCACAAAATGCAGTGCAGCTGCAGTGGTCCACCGCGGACCACACAAAAAGGCAGTTCGACCGCGGTGGCAACTTCAGAAAGCTCCTTTCTTGATAAATGCCTTTGCGGACCGCACAAAATCGCAGTGCGGCCACAATTCAAACTTCAGAGAGTCATTTTTCCAACTTAGTCCTGAGCACTGAATCAAAATAATCCTACAACATCCCACAACTAGTTAGTCCAAAAACAAATCCTATAATACAAAGAAAATCAAAGAAAAACAAGAACAAAAAAAAACACATGGGTTGCCTCCCAAGAAGCGCCTGATTTAACGTCGTGGCACGACGCATGTTACCCTTAATTCACTTAAGATGGAGAAGTGTCACCACGTGGCTGTCATCAATCTTGACCAGGTAGTGCTTGACCCTGTGCCCATTAACTCTGAAAATCTCCCCACTTTTGTTCTTTAGATCAAGTGCACCAAACGGAGTCACAAACATAACTTCAAAAGGTCCACTCCATTTCAACTTAAGATTTCCCAGAAATAAACGTAACCGAGAGTTGAACAAGAGAACCAAATCACCTACTTTGAACACCTTTCCACGAGTATATTTATCATGAAGGTACTTCATCTTGTCCTTGTACAAGGAAGAACTAGAGTAGGCATGGAATCTGAATTCATCAAGTTCATTAAGCTGTTCCACGCGAAGATTGGCTGCCACATCCCATTCAAGATTCAACTTTCTCAAAGTCCACATGGCCTTGTGCTCTAACTCAACCGGTAGATGGCAAGATTTTCCAAAACTAACCAGTACGGAGACATACCGATCCGGGTCTTGTAAGCAGTCTTATAAGCCCATAGAGCGTCATCCAACTTCTTTGACCAACCAGCCCTATTTGCATTGACCATCTTTGACAATATACTCTTTATATCCCTGTTTGAGACTTCAACTTGGCCACTCACTTGGGAATGATAAGGAGTAGAAACTTTGTGATTGACACCATACTTTGCAAGCAAAGTGTCAAAAGCTCTATTACAGAAATGCGACCCCCATCACTAATGATTGCACGATGCGTGCCAAACCTTGTAAAAATGCTCTTCTTGAGAAATGCAATAACACTCCGGGCCTCATTGTTGGGTAGAGCCACGACTTCAACCCATTTAGAAACATAGTCAACTATCACGAGAATGTATGTGTTCCCACAAGAGCTAACAAACAGGCCCATAAAATGATACCCCATACATAAAAAATATCCACTTCGAGAATGGTATTGAGAGACATCTCATCTTTCTTCGAAATTCCCCCTGCTCTTTAACATTAGCATCTTTGTACAATGTAGGCCAAAATAAACCACAACTTAACACCTTTAAAGCGGTCCTTGCCCCTCCATGATGACCACCATAAGGTGAGGAGTGGCATGACTCCATAATCGATCTTTGCTCCTCTTGGGGCACACATCGCCGGATGACATCGTCATTTCAAATCTTGAATAAATACGGTTCATCCCAATAAAATCCATGCTATCCCTCCTAAGTTTCTTCCTTTGGTTGGAAGAGATCTCAAGAGGAACAAAACCGGTGACAATATAGTTGGCAATGTCCCCGAACCATGGCATTTCTTGCATTGACAAAGAAAGAAGTTGTTCATCCGGGAAGCTATCATCAATTTCAATCGGAAACTTGGTTTTCACTTCCATTTATATCAATTATCTCCAAGTTGAACTCTTGAAGCAACAACACCCACCGCATGAGTCTCGCCTTGGAGTCCTTATTTGTCATGAGATACCGGAGTGCCACATGGTCGATGTGAACTATGAACTTGGCACCCATAAGATAAGGATGAAATTTCTCCATTGCAAAGACTATTGCCAATAACTCCTTCTCGGTGAAGGTGTAGTTCATTTGGGCCGAGTTCATTAATTTGCTAGCATAATAGATGGGGTGAAAGATCTTGTTCACCCTTTGGCCCAAAACCACCCCCACATCCACATCACTAGAGTCACACATTAGCTCAAAAGGAGAGCTCCAATCGGGTACGGTGATAATTGGCGTGGAAGTGAGCTTTTGATTCAATAGCTCAAATGCCTTCATACAATTGTCATCAAAGTTGAACTTGGCATATTTCTCTAGATATTTGAAAAGAGGATTGACCACCTTTGAGAAGTCCTTAATGAAACGTCGGCAGAACCCGGCATGCCCAAGAAAGCTCCGGACTCCCTTTACCGAAGTTGGAGGTGGAAAGCTAGAAATCACTACAATATTTGCCTTGTCTACTTCAATTCCATTCCTCGAAATTTTGTGGCCCAACACTATCCCTTCTTCCACCATAAAATGGCATTTTTCCCAGTTTAGCACTAGGTTGGTCTCTTCACAACGAGCGAGGACTTTGTCAAGATTGCTCAAACATTCATAAAAGGAGTCCCCAACTATGCTGAAATCATCCATAAATACCTCGAGGAAGTCTTCAACCATATCAGTAAAGATTGATATCATGCACCATTGAAATGTGGCAGGTGCATTGCAAAGTCCAAAAGGCATCCTGGAGAAGGCAAATGTACCATACAGACACGTGAAGATAGTCTTTTATTGGTCCTCCGTGGCAATCAATATTTGGTTATAGCCTAAATACCCTTCCAAGAAGCAATAGAAAGCCCTTCCCGCAAGCCTGTCAAGCATTTGATCCAATAAAGGCAAGGGAAAATGATCCTTGCGAGTCACTTCAAATTGCGATAATCCATGCATACCCGCCAACCTGTGACCGTTCTTGTTGGAATAAGTTCATTTTTGTCATTTTGGACCAATGTCATGCCACCCCTTTTTTGGAACACACTGGACCGGAGAACTCCAAGCACTATTCGAGATTGGGTAGACAACCCCTGCATCAAACCACTTGATTATTTCCTTCTTCACCACTTCTTGCATTGCTTCATTGAGCCTCCGTTGGTGTTCTACGGAATGCTTTGCTCCATCCTCAAGAATGATTTTGTGCATTCAAAATGCGGGGCTTATTCCTCGAATGTCAGCAAGTGTCCATCATATGGCCTTATTTCCTCCTCTTTAGCACTTTTAGAGTGGAGTCTACCTGCAATTGGGTTAGGCAAGATGAAAGTATAACAGGTAAAGTACGAGAGGGACCAAGATATTCATACCTGAGGTGTGGTGGAAGTGT
>ML262215.1:0-28720 GCA_005239495.1 Nicotiana undulata
TATGGTTTACGGGTCTGTATATATATCGGCTCATGCCTTTTTATGACTGCTTTTGTTCAAATTTGCTAATTACCCTTTTCATTTAATATTTTAAGCTTCAAAACTTGTCACGCGATGGAATGTTTAATTAAATAGGGGGAAAATTCTTAGTAATTTAAGTGTTGGCTTGCCTGACTCCAGTGTTGGGAGCCATCACGACCTGAGTTAGGATTTTGGATCGTGACATTGAAGTGAGATATGAGGGTAGGTGGAGTTTTTGGAAAATATTTCCTAACTTTTTCTAGGGAAGTCATTTTCCTCCAATTTCAGGAAAATGAGATATCAAGTAAAACATTTTTCAAATTATTTTGTGCAACCAAATAGTGAAAAATGAGAAAACAAATTTCGAAAACTGTTCATACTGATCACGCCCAACTATGCCTTATAAAAGGGACTAAGCGTTCGTTGCAAATATAATCCGGTTTACAATTCTGGAGTCGAATCCCACAAAGAACTAAGGCTTAGCTACAGTTATTCAATATTGCTAAGAAGACAAGCTCGAACAATTCCTATGTTATAAATATCAAGATTCTTGTATCTAATTAACTAACAAATTAAATTAGTAGATTAACCACTAGGGATACTACGAGTTGGAGAAAAGATTAAGGAGGTCTAGAGTTATGATTTCCCCTATTGTTGGAATCATTTCTGCTATGTTTTCTACAAATTTGCCTAAGTCTTCTCTATCGACCATGAGCACTCTGCCTATCGTAACTATCTCCTGAGTAATTACAACAATATACTAGACATATTCTCCCGAATTACGCCGGCTAGCCTTAAGTACAACTCACTTAGATCGCACCCAAGGTTTCGTTATCCCTAATCCCACCTTTAAAACCTTCGTTATTGATCCGTCATGTACGTCGGGAGTGATGTTTTTCAACAACTACCTAAATATGCACTCTCTCCCGAGTAATACATACTAAATAGGCACAACTAATTGAGGGACCTTCAATTAACTACAACAAGCATGTAGTTGAACAGATAAAGATTAAGCTTTGACAAATCTATATTAACATAGCAAGAATTTCATCCTTCAATAGGTTCTATCAAAACCCTATAACAAATTAGCTATTCATAATAGTATGTAAAACTACAATACTAAAAGTCATAACCAACAATGAAAAATAGGAAGAGGAAGGAAAAACTCGTAGAAGAATTCCCTGCCTTGCTCCTATTGTGTCTCTGCCTCCTTAGGTCGAATCTCCGGTCTCCACGACGGCTCCGTGCTCTTTCTAGGTTTCTCCCTCTTGTCCCCATTGACAAAAGTCATTCAAAGTTGTGTTTCTGGGTCTATTTATATGTTTGGGACAAGCCCTAAACGTGTAGGGTAACTTCTAGTCAAACCGGGAAACACTTAAAATCTTCAAACCTCGGACTGGGCTTGGACTTAGGTCTGGCGCCGCCTGGATAATGCCATCCTAGGCCTGGCTTTAAGCTGGCCTCGCCAAGATAAGCTTGGTCTGGCCTGGCTTTAAGTTAGCCTCGCCAAGATAAAGCCTGGTCGAGCTGGCTTTTGCCTGGCTTCTCCTTTTAACCATTTTCAAGCTCACTTTCGACGTTTAAGCATCCATTTAGCTCGGCTTCCATCTACAATTCACCTACACATAAAATAAACTCCATTACGCTCAAACAAAGTGTATTTTTATCATTAAAGCACGTAAAATACAAGGCACATAATGCGTTAATCCATGAATTATACCCACACATCAATACCCAACACTTAAACATTTGCTCGTCCTCGAGAAATTAAACTACACTCATGAACACAACTTATTAAGAAAATCCCTTAACTCGTTATACCAAGAATTTTTAAAATAGTTTAAGCACAAAGGTGTGACATCCTCGCCTCAATAATCGACTCACAAATACCATGCTTCATTCACAATTCACTGACTACTCTAATATAGAGGTCAACAACATTACCTTTCCTTTATGAATCATGTGCCCTCCCCAAATCAAAGAGATAGTTCCACGCACAATGATTTTTTAAGAACATAGAAACTCAAGATAGACAAAATTCGCTCACTCTCAGAAATAACATTCATATTCCACAAAAGATGTACCATATGCTTGCCCGTAGTTTAATACTCTATTAATCGAGTTATTCGGTCTAAGATCAACTAGAACTTTCATTGATTGTAATGTAGGCCGCGGGTCGGGTATGATACATTTGGAATGAGTGACCTCCCTTAAGCACATTAATACAAACACTTTAACCTTCAAGACCATACTTATGTCAAACCGAACATTCCACCTTTACTTCAATTTATATTATCCCACATTTCTTTAAACACACATATATCACTAGCCACCATCATCAATACTTATTTTTCATAGAATATACTATTGTCATCATTTTTGTTCTTCTTTTTTTCTTTTTCAAGTGGCTTCGATTGACAACTCCTTTTTTTTAATGCACATTTCTCCTTATTTCAATTGTTTCACTCAAAAGCCAACCCACCATCCCACACTTTAACTTTTTCATAATTCATCACAATTCAAGTGCTTACGAGAGGTGACAAGGTTCAAATGTATGATCGATTCAAACAAAGGGGTATGGCTTGTGATGTGGTTACCAAAGAAACAGGATTGTAGGATCAACGAGGTTAGCTACGATATAAAACATTTAGGTGGGTAAACTTTATATATCTGGCTTAACAAAGAAACGCGTATATCACTTCCTAGACTGAACAATACTACTATTTCGCTTCGCACACACACATGGAAAGTTCTAGACATCAAATACAATGTATAGAATACATACAAAATCTCACACAGATATGGCACATCATTCACTCAGGCTTGGTTTCATTGCGACACTCCAGTCAAAGCAGTTAAGAAAACTTGAGAATCTACACTTTCAAGTACTTATGCTGGAGTCAAAAACTGAGCCTAAGCGTCACAACCAAAGTACTCACTATTCTCAAGGCATAACAAAGTCAAGATATATTGATTCAATTCAAAACACAACACAATGGCTCCTATTCCTAAACGAAAATAAAACTAACTACACCCGGTTCAAACAAAACCCATGGAAAAGAACCGCAACACAAAGAAAAACCAAAGGGGAATTGCTACACTACCTAACAAAAGAAATTTTTTTTCTTTTTTTTTCTTTAGACTTACATCCCTCAAGAAAATTGTCTAATAGATCCATCATCGGGAAAAGTCTAATATTTTTTATTTTTGTAAAAATAAAATAAAAAGTATTCCATTAAACTAACACAACTAAAATAGCATAGAAAGTCACCCAGACAATCTCCTCACCCCACACTTAAAATTGTGCACTGTCCCCAATGCACACCCATACATATAAGAGGGTAAAAGAAACTCCCTGTTAGGCCAAATGCCGAAGCACTGGCATCTCATAGGGTACTCAGACTTCTCCCAGGCCTGGTCCTTCATGCAGGTACCTCACGCTTAGCTCCAACCATCTGGTTTGTTATAGCATCCTTCCAATGGCTTCGCATTCCATGCTCCTAAAAAATCAAAAATCGACACTACAAATATAATACAGTTAGAAAAAAATAAAAAAATAAAAAAAAAACAAAAAAAAGAAAGAAAGCAGTAAAGTTGAGTTGCCTGCCAACAAGCGCTTGATTTAACGTCGTGGCACGACGCGAACCACTTTCTTCCTCCACTTTGAACTTATGAATTGGATCCTAAGTTTTGATTATGCTCTATGATCATGCTCTTGGGGCGATACAAATTGTTGCGAGCCAAAAATTAAATGATGCTTTATGAACTTTTTGTCTTTCAACCGAGGAATGTCACTTTGCCTAGACGGCCTTGAAACTTTCAAAATATAGGGCTCAACTACCTCTTCCTTTGACTCTTGCATTGGCTCATACAGCTCAGCTTCCATTTCACCATCTGAACATAATGTAGAGAAGTGTTTGAAATGAGATCCAACACGCTCAAATACATGAACTTCAATATTTTTAACCTTCTCAACACCAATCATACTAGAGCCAACTAAATTTGTATCTTTAACGTCCCTGGTTGACTCTAGTATTACTTCTTCAACACCGGCATCCTCAAATTCAAGCTGGTTAGAGTGTTGGGGTTCTACTTTGGACCCGTCCATTGGCATCTCAATTTCCATCTCTAATGCACACTGCTCCTGGCTACTATCCATAATATTTGCATATTGAGCATTAAAATCTTCAACTAGTTGACTCACTTGAGCCTCCAAGTTGCGAATAGTTGCATCTTGCCTTTGTACCTCGCAATTGTATCTCATCATTTTGTTCCACAAGGCACTTTAGCATATCCTCGATCTTTTTAAGGACATCATCCCTGGGTTCTTTGTTCCTATTAACTTCACAAGAAAAAGAAGAACCATCAAAGTAAGGGGTAGGGGGAAGATAAGAAATATAAGCACAACCATGAAAGTGTCCATCTTGACCACCACACATATCACACACATTCCACAAATAAGATTGAGTTGGTGCACATAACTCACTCTCGAGAATAATTTGATAATTTTTCCCTTGGTGGTTTCCTCCACAATATGCATAACGAGGATCAAAAGTATAATTACCAACGTCAAAACTCTCAGAATTCCAAGATGCTATGTCTCTCATATCAAAATGTAAAAATAAAAGTAAATAAATATTCAAATACACGAAAACAAAAATAAAAGTTCAAACTTCCAACCTAGAAATATGTACACTTACAGCTACACCGTTAGCTCCCCCCAGCAACGGCGTCAAAATTTGATCACGCCCAACTATGCCTTATAAAAAGGACTAAGCGGTTGTTACAAATATAATCCGATTTACAAGTCCGGAGTCAAATCCCACAAAGAACTAAGGTTTAGCTACAGATGTTCAATATTACTAAGAAGACAAGCTCGAACAATTCCTATGTTATAAATATTAAGATTCCTGCATCTAATTAACTAATAAATTAAATTATTAGATTAAGAACTAGGGATACTACGGGTTGGAGAAAAGATTAAGGAGGCTTAGAGTTATGATTTCCCCTATTGTCGGAATCTTTTCCGCTACGTTTTCTACAAAGTTTCCTAAGTCTTCTCTATCGACCATGAGCACTCTGCCTGCTGTAACTCTCTTCTGAGTAATTACAACAATATACTAGACATATTCTCCTGAATTACGCTAGCTAGCCTTAATTACAACCCACTTAGATCGCACCCAAGGTTTCATTATCCCTAATCCCACCTTTAAACCCTTCGTTATTGATCCCTCATATACATCGGGAGTGATGTTGTTCAACAACTACCTAAATGTGCACTCTCTCCCAAGTAATACATACTAAATAGGCACAGCTAATTTAGGGACCTTCAATTAACAACAAGAAGCATGTAGTTGAACAAATAGAGATTAAGCTTTGGCAAATCTATATTAACATAGCAATAATTTCATCCTTCAATAGGTTCCATCAAAACCCAAGATAACAAATTAGCTATTCATAATAGTATGTAAAACTACAATACTAAAAATCATAACCAACAATGAAAAATAGGAAGAGTGATGTTCTAAACGTCAATACCANAAGGACCTGGTTCTTCTATGTGTTCCAACTACTGTTGTTTGCGGAATAATAAATACAGAATTTAAAGAACACCGTGATTTTACGTGGAAAACACCTGGCTCAAAAGGTGAAAAAACCACGACCTACTTCCGAGTAGGATTTTCCCAAACTCTTCACTAAATCAATGGGCCAAACAACATTTACAAAATGAACTCTTTTGTAAACCTAAGGACTAACTCTAATCCCCTTGTGGAAAACTAGCCTCTAGCTATTTGCGACAACCTTCAAGTAAACTCTAACTTGAACACTTAGTACCTATTATAATTGCTTCTAGATAAAGCTGAAAGGTACAATTTGAAATCACCTACTACAAATAAACTAAACTAAAATACCACAGATGGAACTGGTTGTTCTAGCTGGTTCAAGTAACTTTAGAGTCGCACGCTCAATTCTCACACGAACTGATTGCAAAATTGCTTTGGTAATTTTGCTCTCAATTCTTGTATTGCTTCTGTATTTGTGCGTACCTGTACAATAAGAACATTGAACAATATATGTGATTTAGTAAACAAAGAGTTACACTAGAATTCGGATGCTACAATTCCTTGGTGGAAGAGTTCTAGTTGATCTCAACTCCCTAAATCCTCCTTTATCTTGATTCTGTTCATAATCAAGATAAGGGAGGATTTAGGGAGTTGAGATCAACTAGAACTCTTCCACCAAGGAAGAGTAGCATCTGAATTCTAGTGTATCTCTTTGTCTACTAAATCCTATATATTGTTCAATGTTCTCATTGTACATACGCACAAACACAGAAGCAAAATAAGAATTGAGAGCAAAATTACCAAAGCAATTTTGCAAGCCGTTCGTGTGAGAATTGAGTGTGCGACTCGGAAGCTACTTGAACCAGCTAGAAGAACCAGTTCCATATTGTCACGACCCCAAATCCTAATAGGTCGTGATGGCGCCTATCGTGGAACTAGGCAAGCCACTATCACATAACTACACATTTCCTTTAATAAAATTTCTCAAAATCATTAATAATATTCCATAGCAAGTATTAAATTTCTCTAAGTCTTTAACAAAGCATAATATAATCTACCAGTCTAAAACCATCTCCCAGAAGTGGAGTCAACTGATCACGAATATCTAAGAATAAGACTAACACTGCTAATGTCATAATACACTGTCTTAGAACGAAATACTAAATATTAAATGAAGGAAGGGAATGGAGAAGTTATGGAAGCTGGACAACTACCTCGAAATCCCAAAAGCGGACGCCGAACGATCACAGATAACTACTGCTCAGAACCAGTACCTGGATCTGCACACAGGGGTGCAGGGAGTAATGATCAGTACGCCAACTCAGTAGTAATGAAAATAAATCAAGTGTGAAGATAAGAAACACACAGCAACAAAATACCAATCCACAAATAGTAAAATCCTGAGTCTCAATAAAGTATACATTTAGTACATATGTTTGAAAACCAATTTCAGTAAAAATCCTTTGAACAAGTATATTTTCCATTATTTCTCAGTAAAACTCCCCAAAAATAGCAGTATGAAAGATGAAATGAATCATAATCAAAAGCTCAGCAAAATATCATTTTAGACCGCCCCTCGGGCAAAATCATCACTCCTAATCAATCGCTCAGCACCTCACCATCACTCAATAACAGTCACTCAGCACCTCACAATCACTTAGCATCAGCCCCTTTGGCAACCTCACTGTCACTCATGCCTCCCAATCACTCATCACTCGGCGCTCGACACTCGACACTCGCACTCAGTAGGTACCTGCGCTCACTGGGGGTGTGTACAGACTCCGGAGGGGCTCCTACAGCCAAAGCGCTATAAACAAGCCAATTCATGGCATCAATCACTCAGGCACTCGGCCTCTCCCATATCATAAACATCCTCACAATATTGGCCCTCAGCCTCACTCATATCATAAACATCCTCACAATATTGGCCCTCGGCCTCACTCAGTCAGACACTCTCAACATGCCACTCGGGCCATAAATAAACGGGGTTCTCGACCTAAAACAATACTTCATTTAAGAAATTAATATTATCATCAAATATGAGTGTCAACAATTTCACAAGAAGGACCCAGTGTAAAATCATAATTATTATGTGAGGAATATCAGAAAATAGCCCCCAAGGGGTTAAAATAGATTGGCACTAGGCTCCAAACATGGCTTACAACCCAAATATGTCAAAACATAGTAATACTATAAAACATATGCTTTAAAAGCAGTTTCGCAACTCAATAGTTGCCTAAAAAGGAACATATTTGAAAATTTCCAATTCGTGCACGCCCCACACTCGTCATCCAGTGTGTGCGTCACTCCAAAACCGTGAAAGGATGTAAATTCAGGGGTTTCATACCCCCAGGACAGGATTTAAAGATATTACTTAACTCAATCTAGCCCGAAAAGCTACTCCAAAACACGCTTGCCCCTTGAATCAACTTCCGCGTGCTCCAAATCTATCAAGTTCAGATTTTTCACAGCAAATTATGCTAAAGGGATGAAACTCAATCGAAAGATATCAATTTTATGCACAAAAACCGAAATTAGCCAAAACCTGACCCTCGGGCCCGCATCTCGAAACTCGACAAAATTTATACCAAAACGATCCTCACTATCTCACGAGTATGTACATATAAAGAACTCTGAAATCGGAGTCCAAATGACCCCTCAAATCACCCCTAAAAGGTCTGTTAAACTCAACCCCTAATTTCCCCCTTTTCCCACTGATTGTCCCTAATTAAACACTGTTACTTTGGTCCTTAAACACATATAATCGAGTTAATGAGTCCAAAAATCTTACCTCAATGAAGAACAAACGTTTCCCCCTTCAAAAACTCTCAAAAAGCTAGGAACCCGCACAACAATGGTGAAAAGAGGGCTAAAAATCGTTAAGTCCCCTTTTTATACTTTTCTGCTCAGGCTTTTCGCACCTGCGGCCTTATTCTCGCACCTATGGTCCGCACCTGCGCTCAGGTGGACCGCACCTGCGGAAATTCATTAAACGGACAATTACTCGCACCTGCGGCCCATGTGTCGCACCTGCGGCTCGCAGATGCGACCAAAGCTACCGCTTCTACGGTTCTTCCTCCAGGGCCCCTGAGCCCGCACCTGCGATCCATGTGGCCGCTTCTGCGACTTGTACCGGTGGTCAAATATCCGCAGGTGCAGAAATCACAGTAGCAACACACCAATTGTTCCTGAAATATTTCAACACCAAAACTTTCTGTTAACCATACGAAATAAATCCCGAGCCCCTCGGGACCCCAACCAAACATACCAACACATCATATATGATCATTCAAACTTAGTTGCACTCTCGGAACACCCAAAATAATATCAAAACACCAAAATCACATCAAATTCAAGCCTATGAACTTTGAAAATTTTAAATTCCACCAACAATGCCGAAACCAACCAAAACACATCTAATTGACCTGATATTTTGCACACATATCCAAAATGACATTACGCACCTGTTCCAACTTCCGAAATTCCATTCCGACCCCGATAGCCTATTTTCCACTGTCGACTGGAAATTACCAAAAACTAACTTTCGCCAATTCAAGCCTAATTCTACACCGGACATCGAAAATATATTCCGAACACACTCCTAAGTCCCAAATGACCTAACGAAGTTATCCGAGCCATAAAATCTACATTTCGAGATCGTTTACCAATAAGTCAACTCCCAGCTGACGTTTTCAACTATACGGTTACTTTTCGAGATTAAGTCAACTCTCACTTCAACCATTCTGAACCCGAGCCAACCGACTCCAACACATCATAAACAGTATAACCGATGCATGATAAGGAAAAAACAGGAATAATAATGCAAATTCTACAGAATGACCGACTGTGTCGTTACACATATGTGGTCTTTTAGTTTAGTTTATTTGTAGTAGGTGATTTCAAATTGTACCTTTCATCTTTATCTAGAAGCAATTGTAATAGGTACTGAGTGTTCAAGTTAGAGTTAAATTGAAGGCTGTCACAAATAGCTAGAGGCTACTTTGCCACAAGGGGATTAGAGTTAGTCCTTAGGTTTACGAAAGAGTTTATTTTGTAAATGTTGTTTGGCTCATTGATTTAGTGAATAGTTTGGGAAAATCCTACTGGGAAGTAGGTCGTGGTTTTTTCACCTTTTGAGCCAGGTGTTTTCCATGTAAAATCACTGTGTTCTTTAAATTTTGTATTTATTATTCTGCAAACAGCAGTAGTTGGAACACATAGAAGAACCAAGTCCTTCTATAACAAGTGCACGCGAAAATCGGACACCACACAAATCACCCCCCCCCCCCCCCCCCCTGTGTTGTATTAACGTTTAGAAAAGTTGCAATATGTTAGAATTACTAGATTCATAAGAATTACTCATGGCCACTAGGGCAACTGCAAGTGCAACTTGGATTAATCATCAATAGTGAACTAAGAATGCAACTATCAAGAAAAGTGAGACAAAACAATTAAGAGTAGTAACAGTAAAATCCATTAAGAAAAGCATAGTTCAGCCACCAAATACATAAAGAAATAAGAGCAGTTACAACCATGAGCAAAGGATAGCAGAAAAAAATCCCGAATCTAGGTCATAGAGGGGTGAAGACAGGCACTGGACACCTAAGGATGGGAAGGGGTGGAGGTTGGGTTCTTTGCTTGGATAAGAGAGAGCATATGTTGAAGAATCCCTTCATTCTTCTCCTTCTCTTTGGACAGTTCAGCTTTGAGAGCATCTCGCTCAGCCTCAACCTCTGTAAGGAGGGTCTTCAGTCGAAGGATTTCAGCATCCTTAACCCCACCTTCATGTACAAGCGCCCTGACCTTGATGTTCACATGCATTTTTCATGATGAACCAGGTTCATCATCAGGAACATTCACAATATAGTCACATGCCAGAAATGTGTTCTTCCTAAAATGGTCCTTGACAATGGCTATTTCTGCCGTCTTCAGGGGCACTTTGAAGTGAGCCAGCACAGTCGTTAGGATGAAACCATATGGGATAACATGGGCCTTGGAGCCATTTACCACCCTGTCCAGCAGCTGAACGATGAAAGAGGTCCAGTTGATTTTCCTTCTACTGTCCAGGCATTCCATGAGAGTTAAATCCATATAGTTTGCTATGTGCCTCCTCTTTTGCCTGGGCAGTATGCATTTGTTGTTAAACTCAAAAACCACCTTGTGCTGGGGTTTCATCTCGCTTTTGTACACAACCCTGGGTTCCACTTCTTCAGTATTATCACTGAACATTCTGGTAATTTGCAGTGCAGAAGGAAGACCATCCAAGCTGGGCCACCTCTACCTTGTATAATCATCATAACCCTCAACTGGAATCCAAGAATTTCACCCAGTTCCTTGGTATCAAAGGAGATTTTAGTCCCCTTAACTTGACTGGAGACCCTGCCATCTTTGACGTCAGCATTTTCCATAAACTCGATGATCTCACTCTTGGCCAGCCTGCCATCAAGATGAAGGACCATGTCCTTCCAACCCTGCACGTCTAGAGTGTCCAATAGGTAAATCATGCCTGATTCTTCCAGATCCTTCAACAACCTTCCCTTCAGTGTAGTGCATTTTCAAAATTTGGTCAATTTATCTGTCTCTCCACCAGACTCCTCTGCTTCTTCCCCACTCCACTCATCATCGTCATCAAACTGAATTGTCTTTGATTTCTTTGTAGACTTAGTCCTCTTAGCAACAGTCGAGGGTGTAGCTGACACAGATGCTGACTTCTTGGAAGAAGTCTTGGCCTTCTTTGGTTTAGGTGTCTCAACCTCAACTTCTGCCATTTGTTCCTCTTGATGGACCGGGTCCATCTCCTCAGCATCAATAGCCTCTGCGGGCTCAAACACTTTTTCCTTCCCCTTTTCAGCTTTCTTTATCCTACTCTCCCTAAAAGCTTTCCGCAACTCCTCTTCACTCTGCCTAATTGCACTCCTTGTAGTGCGACCTCTAGAAATGGAAGTTTCAATAGAGGGAGTGGCTTTTCTCTTCTTTCTTGCCACTGGAGTGTCAGATTTCTTGGTCTTGGGTGTCCTCTTCTTTTTGGGTTTATAGATCTCCCCTAGCTTTTTCCTAAGATCAGCCAAAGTTTCCTCAATGGATGAACCAGGTTCATCAGTTGCATGTTGAAGATTTTCCAGCCCCTCTACAGCTTCTCTTGAGTTACTTCCCCCTAAATACTTGGTACCTTCTTCAGTACCACAAATTTCCAATGGAGTACCTTCTACCCCTGTTCCCCTCACAGAACTTCTTCCTCCACATCTCTCAATTTCTTTCACAATGTTATTTTTACCGCCTCTTCTTCGCCTATCAGGAATTTCCACATCACTACAGACCCAGTTAGAACAAACCTATTTTCAGAAGAGACTGGTTCAGGCTCATACCCAATTTTAGGAGTTGATGTTACCTGTTCAGAATTGGATGACCCAGTTGCTTCCCCCTCATTGGCGGAGTTGAAAGACTCATTTGAGTTTTCAGATTCTTGAGCTTGGCTTGTTTGAAGCTTGGCGTTCATTTCTTAGCTAGAGAGCCAGAGGCCACAGTCTTTTAGGTTAGCATTTTTACACGCCTTCTCCTGGGCTCTGGATTAGGGCTTGGTTGTACAGTGGGAGCGATTGGAAGAGAAGGAACAGGATTGTGTTGAGGGGTGGTGAGATGTGATTGAGATGGGGTTGAACCAGTATCTTCAAGCGGGATATTGTAGTCAGGTGTAGGTGAGGAGGATGAGACAAGAGGTGGTGAGGAAGCCATGGTTATTGATTTTGTTAAAGAAAAAGATTAAGATCAAAGTGATGGAGCACAAGGTGGAAAGGGTTTCGACGGTTATATCTTTTAAGAAGAAAAGTGAGTGAAGAATTAGAGAAGTGATGATGGGGTTTTAAAGACTTGGTTAATTAATGCACAACGGGTGTAATTTTGGTCAAGTGAGACTCTAATCGATTTAGGAGTGTCAGTTGAGAAGTGACAGTTATGACTCCCCTATAATCTAGGCCTTTTTGATTTGATTGGACTCTTTGGAACAGGTTCAAATATGGGATTAGTACTAGATTTTGAAAAGAGCTTGTTATAGATAGAGTCCTGCTCATGAGTAACTATTTAATATTTCAATATGTGTATAGTGATGAGCACATACCTCGTCTGTCAGATGAACTAGGTTCATCTTGTTAGAATCTCTTGATTAAGCCTCATTTTTCAAAAATAGAAAAATATCGTTAGTAACCAAGGAGTCATATTAACACATGGCAAAAGAGTATGCTTTTTATAGCATGAAACTGAGCAATGATTATTCTGATTATTTACACATTTCATAATTCCTAGCCAAAAAAAAATCAATTTTTTTTCATTTTTGTTTTGAACTGGTTCGATTAGGTGATCTTAATCATCCCTAATTCTAGCATGTTTCTTTCAAAATGCTCTCTACTTAGTGCTTTAGTGAAGATGTCAGCAATTTGTTTATCATTAGCACAAAATTCACTAGAGATCAACCCCTTCTCATAGTTATCTCTTAAGAAATGGTGTCTAACATCTATGTGCTTTGTTCTTTTATGATGAACGGGGTTCTTTGTCATACTAATAGCACTAGTGTTATCACAGAAGATAGGAATGCATCTAACTTCTATACCAAAATCCATTAGTTGTTGTTTAATCCATAGTAATTGAGCACAACATGAGGCTGCATCCACATACTCAGCCTCAGCAGTAGATAGAGCTATTGAATTTTGTTTCTTAGTGGCCCAAGACACAAGACATGAGACCAAGAAGTGTGCCATACCTAAGGTGATATTTCTATCTACCAAGAAGCCTGCATAGTCAGCATCAGCATATCCCACAAGATCAAAATTACTACCTTTAGGGTGCCTTTTAGATATCTCAAGATTCTCTTGCTGCAGTTAAATGAGATTCCTTTGTATTAGCCTGAAATATTGCACAAAGAACTACACTGAAAACAATGTCAGGTCTACTGGAAGTAAGATACAACAATGAACCAATCATCCCTCTATAAAACTTTTGATCAACAGATGAACCAGGTTCATCTACATCTAGTTTTGTGGCTATTGCAATGGGAGTGTCAATTTCTTTTGAGTCTTTCATTTTAAATCTTTTGAGCAACGCTTTCACATATTTTTGCTGATGGATCATAGTTTCATTTGATTTTTGTTTAATTTGTAATCTTAAAAATAAATTAAGTGCACCCATCATGCTCATTTCAAATTCACTCTCCATTAGTTTAGTAAATTCTTTACTTTTTTTTCCAGAAGTTGCCCCAAATATTATGTCATCTACATATATTTGTACTACCACGAGATCCTTACCTTTTCCCTTCAAGAATAAGGTGCAATTTTACCTCTCTCGTAGTCATGCTCAAGTAGGAATTTAGATAGTCGTTCATACCATGCTCTTGGTGCTTGCTTGAGTCCATACAATGCTTTGTCAAGCTTGTACACATGATTTAGATTCTCCTTGATTTCAAACCCCGGAGGTTGCTTGACAAATACTTCTTCTTTTAGATAGCCATTCAGGAAGGCACTATTAACATCCATCTGGTGAAGGGTGAATTCCATGTAGGCAGCAAATGCTATGAGGAGCCTGATTGCCTCCAACCTTGCCACAGGAGCAAATGTTTCATCATAGTCTATGCCTTCCTCCTGACTGTATCCTTGTACCACCAATCTTGCTTTGTTTCTTGTAACTGTTCCATCTTCATCCAGTTTGTTTCTGAAGACCCACTTTGTGCCGATCACTGATCTGTCTAATGGTCTGGGTACCAGATGCCAGACTTGACTTCTTTCAAATTGATTGAGTTATTCTTGCATAGCATTTACCCAGTCTGCATCATGCAAGGCTTCAACAACAATTTTGGGTTCGATCAAGGATAGAAAAGCATAAAAAACACACAGATTTTTCAAAGAGGATCTAGTTTTGATTCCAGATGTTAGATCAGTTATGATGTTCTTAATGGGGTGAGAACTTTGATATCTGTGCGGTCTTACAACCATCTGGTCATAACTTGATGATCCAATAGTGCCTCGTTGTTGTGGAACAGGATCAGGCACATGTTCCAATGAGGTTTGCTGTTGAGTTCTCCCTGTCAAGCTGTTCAGCGATGTACCTATTCCATCATCTATTCCTTCTTCCAGTGTTGTTCCAATTTGGTCTGAGTTTCTGACCAGCCCAATTTCTTCATCTTCCTGTTCATGTATCTCAGTAAGAATGTTAGTTTCATAAAAAACAACATGCACACTTTAAATACACATAGTTCTTTTGTTATACACTTTATAAGCCTTATTATGTGAGGAATATCCCAAGAATACTCCCTCATCACTTCTGGGATCAAACTTACCTAGGGAGTCCTTGCCATTGTTGTGCACAAAGCACTTACAGCCAAAAGCCCTAAGATGGGATATATTGGGCTTTCTCCCTTTGAGTAACTCATATGGAGTCTTCTCTACAAGTGGTCTAGTCATGCACCTATTTATGATGTAGCATGCAGTGTTTATTGCTTCTGCCCAGAAGCTATGAGGTAATTTACTTGAAAGAAGCATGGTTCTAGCCATATCTTCAAGTGTCCTATTCTTTCTTTAAACCACTCCATTTTGTGTGGAGTTCTGGGGGCAGAAAAGTTATGATCTATGCCATGTTCATCACAAAATTCAGCAAATTTTGCATTTTCAAATTCAGTGCCATTATCAGACCTTATTGATGCAAGTTGATTTCTTAACTGTTTCTGAATTTTTCTAACAAAAGAGGTAAACATGTCAAATGCTTCATCTTAGATGTTAGAAATAATTTCCAGGTAAATCTAGAATAGTCATCAACAAGCACCATTACCTATTTCTTACCACCTCTGCTTAGTGTTCTCATGGGTCCACATAGATCCATATGGACCAATTCCAACGTCCTGGTGGTGCTTATCATTTTCTTGATTTTGAAAGAAAATCTTACCTGCTTCCCCCTTGCACAAGCCTCACAAACTTTGTCTTCCTTGAACTTAATGTTAGGGAGGCCTATCACCAAGTCCTTGGAGACTAATTTGTTGAGTTGATTTAGACTGGCATGTCTAAGTCTTTTGTGCCAAAGAAGGGGATCACTATCTTGCACACTCAATCATGTTAATTCATTTTCTGATAGTGTGTACAGGTCTATGATATAGATATTATTCACTCTTTTTCCCTGCAGAACAATCTTTTCAGTGATAAGATTAATTACAAAGCATTTTGTAGAAGTGAACGCAACCAGGTTACCTCTGTCACACAGTTGTGACACACTGATCAGGCTATATTTCAAGCCGTCTATCAAGTAGACGTTCTCAATGGAACATGTGTCATCCTTAACTACCTTACCAACCCCAATGATTTCATCTTTCTTTCCATTTCCAAAGGAGACATTTCCTCCTTTGAGGTTCTCAAATGAAAGGAACTGTTCCTTGTTCTCAGTCATGTGTTTTGAGCAGCCACTATCCATGTACCATATTTGACTACTCCCTTTCACTTGAACCTACAAAATCAAATCAGGGGTTAGTCTTAGGAACCCAAACTAGTTTGGGTCCCTTTCGATAAGAAAAAGGATGAATTAAGTTCCTTTTAGCCCAATTTGGTAGCCACTTTTTCTTTCTAACAAATTTTTTATTCTTTTGACTGGCCTGCTCTTTTGCATTGCATTCAATTTTATAGTGACCAGTCTTACCACAGTGGGTACAAATTTTATTTTCAGGAAGTGTGAGTTACTTGCTTTTGGGATCCCATTTAGGCAGTTGACTCCCAAAGCCAAGTCCTCTTCTGTTGCTACTATGATTTTCTTGTTGCCATGTTAAGGCATCAGAGTATTTATTCCATTTGCAAGTTCTTTCCAGTTCATGCTTAACCTTACCAAGTTCCTCCTTCAATACTCTTATCTGTTCATCTTTCTTATACAACTCATCCTTTAGTCTGCCTACATTTTCTTCTAAGATGAGTTGAGAGTTGTTAGTTGTCTTCTTACTGGTTCCTAGTTTCAGTTTTAAATTTTCATATTTTAACTCTAGGACATTTGTTTCAAGTGGATGAACCTGGTTCTTCAGAGCAGTGGTTTCATTCACAGATTCACTTACTCTGAGCTCTAGGTTCTTACACTTTGCCTTTAACATTACACACTCCTTAGACAACTTTTCCTTCTCTTTATTTATTTCCTCAGAATCATCAATGAAATGAAGTAATAGTTCAGAGAGTTTTTCTTTAGATAGGAACTTAATCTTATTTTTGAGATGAGATATACTTATCTCTGATTCCTCATCTGATTCACCAATTGCCATGAGAGCTTGTTCATCTCCATCTTCATTATCTGATTCTTCATCTGAGCTTTCTCCCCAAGCAACAACCATAGCTTTTGTTGATGTTTTCTTGGGATGAACCAGTTCCTTCTTCTGGTTCCTTCTTTCAAATCTTTCCCTTTTCCATTCCACTTCACACTGAGGGCAATTCTTGATGTGATGATAAGTTTTTCCACATTTGTAGCATCCCTCGTTGGTGGGTTTTCCGGAGCCTTTGCCTTGTTGTAGTTTCCAACTCTTGAGATGCCCTTTTTCTTAATGACATAGTTTCTGAATTCCTTGGTGATCATAGCCATCTCATCTTCCTCCAGTTCCGCTCCATCAGTGATTCTCAGTGCCAGACTTCTTTCTTTCTTGGGAGCATCCATCTTCATTGTCTGCCTTCTAAGTTCATAGGCAATGAGATTTTCAATTAGCTCATCCAATCTGAGGGTTGCCATGTTCTTGGATTCCTGAATTGCAGTGATCTTACTTTCCCAAGAGATTGGCAAAACCCTTGTCAAAATCTTTCAACCTTGTCTTCTTCAAGAATAATCCTTCTAAGAGACTTTAGTTCATTTGTCAGAGTAGTGAACCTAGTGCACATCTCTTGGATGGTTTCTCCTTCCTTCATAGAGAAATTATCATATTGAGAGTATAGTAATGTACCTCTGGATCTTTTTACTTGTGCAGTCCCTTCATGAGCCACTTGCAGAGTGTCCCAAATTTCCTTGGCGGTAGTGCATCTTTGAATCCTGCTGTACTCATCTGGACCAAGTCCATACACAAGCCACTTCTTGGCTTTTGCATTCTTTTCCCATTTTCTCAAATCTTCAGCAGTGCAGTCAGCTCTTGTCTTTGGCACTTATAATCCTTCAGCATACTTCTTCATGGTGGCCAGAGGGCCATCAGTGACTATGTCCCATAGTTCATATTCTTCCCCCAATTAAGTGATCCTTCATCCTGTTCTTCCACCAGGAGTAATACAGGCCATTGAAGAGTGGTGGCCTAGCAGTTGATTGTCCTTCCCAATTCCCATGTGGTGCACTCATTTTGATATTTTCCTAAGGCGTTAGCCTCTTCAAGGATAACCTACTCTGATACCAATTGATGTTCTAAACGCCAATACCACACAAAAGGGGGGGGGGGGGGTGATTTGTGTAGTGTCCGATTTTCACGTGCACTTGTTATAGAAGGACCTAGTTCTTCTATGTGTTCCAACTACTGCTGTTTGCGGAATAATAAATACTGAATTTAAAGAACACAGTGATTTTACGTGGAAAACACCTAGCTCAAAAGGTGAAAACATCACTACCTACTTCCCAGTAGGATTTTCCCAAACTCTTCACTAAATCAATGAGCCAAACAACATTTACAAAATAAACTCCTTTAAAAACCTAAAGACTAACTCTAATCCCCTTGTGGCAAACTAGCCTCTAGCTATTTGCGACAACCTTCAAGTTAACTCTAACTTGAACACTCAGTACCTATTACAATTGCTTCTAGATAAAGCTGAAAGGTACAATTTAAAATCACCTACTACAAATAAACTAAACTAAAAGATCACATATGGAACTAGTTCTTCTAGCTGGTTCAAGTAGCTTCAGAGTCGCACACTCAATTCTCACACGAACTGCTTGTAAAATTATTTTGGTAATTTTGCTCTAAATTCTTGTTTTGCTTTTGTGTTTGTGCGTATCTGCACAATAAGAACATTGAACAATATATAGGATTTAGTAGACAAAGAGATACACCAGAATTCAGATGCTACTCTTCCTTGGTGGAAGAGTTCTAGTTGATCTCAACTCCTTAAATCCTCCCTTATCTTGATTCTAATCTTAATGAATAAGGAGTTCATCTCCTTATCAATTTGCAACCTTTTCGATCAGGAGATATCTCTTTATATCATAGATTTCGTTTATCTCCTGCTTGTGCACCTCACGTGCCCTTAACTCTGCATGTGTCTCCAGTGATGGACCTGGTTCAATTCTGAGTTCCATTGTCAATTTTAAAAATCACTCAGCTTCTTGATCCAACAAAGAGGAAGGAAAAACTCTCAGAGGAATCCCCCGCCTTGCTCCTATTGTGTCTCTACCTCCTTAGGTCGAATCTCCGGTCTCCACGACGGCTCCGTGCTCTTTCTAGGTTTCTCCCTCTTGTCTCCATTGACAAAAGTCCTTCAAAGTTGTGTTTTTGGGTCTATTTATATGTTTGGGACAAGCCCTAAACGGGTAGATTAACTTCTAGTCAAACCGAGAAACACTTAAAACCTTCAAAACTCGGACTGGGCTTGGACTTAGGCCTGACGCCGTCTGGATAACGCCAGGCTAAAGCATGGTCTGGCCTGGCTTTAAGCTGGCCTCGCCAGGCTAAAGCCTTGTCTGGCCAGGCTTTAAACTGGCCTCGCCAGGCTAAAGCCTGGTCTAGCCTGGCTTTAAGCTGGCCTCACCAGGCTAAAGCCAGGTCGAGCTGGCTTTTGCCTGGCTTCTCCTTTTCACCATTTTCAAGCGCACTTTCGACGTTTAAGCATCCATTTAGTTAGGCTTCCATCTCCAGTTAACCTACACATAAAATAGACTCTATTACGCTCAAACAAAGTGTATTTTTATCATTAAAGCACGTAAAATGCGAGGCACATAATGCGTTAATCCATGAATTATAGCCACGCATCACATACCAAACACACCCTAAATTCTCACTAATTTACTGCTGGATATTGCTCTTATTTCTAGTTCATTTTAGTTTCGTAGTTTCTACTAATCCGATTCATAGCTCAAATCGAGATCTCTTATTAGGGATTGAATGATTTCATCCAGATAAAAACTTACTCTCACTAGTTAATATCGAACCAATTACTACATGACAACACGTTTGTTTGACCTATTAAAATGAAAATATTGTAAAAAGTCAGATATGCGAAATAAACTAAGCACTAACATTAGGACTAAACAACAAGATTAAACACATTGATATATAAATTACTAAAATATTTACAACTTTTCTCCTCATCTTATCCCTTTGTCTCCAAGGAGATATACAAAAGAACTCTAAAGACATCCTCTTTCTTCCAAAATTTAGGTGCAAAAGATATAAAAAGAGTAGCAAGAAAAGAATTAATTAAGCAAAGCAAGCTTTTTCAAGAATTCAATCATGATTATAGATGCCTTATGCAGCATTTCAAAATTGGTGTTCTCTTGTGTCCATATACAGATCAAACAAAAGTATTTCTTAACGTGCAACAAACCCCATCTTCTTGTTAGCTTCCCAAACAAAGTCTTGGCTATAAAGTAGTATTAATCCATTATATAAATGTTAATTATATTACTCAACTACTTTATAATATACTATATTTACCAACTAGCAAATGTAGAAACGCCAAAAGTGAGTTGTATCATTGGGCGCGGCAAACAAAAATGACTTGACAATGGGCTTGTTTTTCTTTTTCGAATTTTCATTCAGTTTCATTGAGGTCCGATTAGATTCGAGTTTATGTCAGAAGATCTTAGGAGGGCGAAACGCTTCTAATAAGGCAATTACATATTTAGAACTCGAGTGTTCTAGTTAAGAATAAAAAAAATACTTACCATTTCATCAATTCGAGATGCATGCCAAGCACTGATGCTGTCACATGTATAGACTTCAGTCCAGGGAAAGTTTAATCAAACACTATAAATCAAGCAGGAATAAATTAGATAGTACTAAAATATCAAGTTCGCATATCTGGAACAGCAACAGCTTAACCACAAGTATAAGTTTTACATTAATAATCCCTATGAAATTAGAGGCTATCATAATTTCTGAATGAACTGAATAAGAGATGAAGTATGCAAAGAATCACGTATTTAAAATTTGTATGTTCATTTTAATTTTAGCTAAACAGAAAAGATATATTCACAACAAGACATTCTAAATTCTCGAGATTTACATGGTCCTGTCAAATTAAACTCTGTGTTATTTTTAATTGATTGGTGTTTGGTATCTCGATTGGGACCCGACAAATTCAGATTTGTGCCTTTAGGCACGATAAGTGTTTATTAACAATAGTGACTTCATTCCCAAAACTTGAATTCAAGAGTTATATAATTATTTAGGCTGAATAAATATTTACCAGTATCACAACAACCATATTGGTATATTACTGTTATATCAAGCGACACCCCTTCACCGGAAAATGATACTATTTTGTTAGAGAATTATTTTAAGTTTTTAGAAATTTACTATACGTTGAGTCCCCTTAACCTTTTGATATATCTAATTATTTATATTTTGATACCTCTTCATGAAAATTCTGGATCCGCCACTGATCCCGGACACACGAAGACATCTTCTTTTGATACTTCCAAGTTCCATGATGTTATGATTGGATATTGTTAAAAGAATATTTTATTTAATGCATTATTTCTTGGAAAACGTTTCTTCATGCACGAATCAAGGTTTATTGTTCTTAGAAAAACGTGATCTCATAGAGTAAATTTGTGGCATTGGATTTTTGTCAAATACATTACTGAAAAATTAATTCACAAGTATGGGCAGACTATTGGCATGTCCACAATCTTAGCAGACAGTAATGCAGACACAGTACATATAAAGAGATTTTTGAACCCAGATTTAGTAAGATTGGCTTTGCTGTCGTATATGGCTTACGGTGAATGGTAAATTGAACACTGGGAAAATTATATTTAAGGTAAAATTATTACTTTTTCTATATAATATATTAAATCTTAAACACTTTAAGTAAAATTAATTTCTAGCTACGTCACACTACTTAAAGTCTTTCTCGATATTGTATAAAAATAACAAGTAGTAAAAGATAGTTTCCTTAACATTAGCAGTACTTTACAATATACAGTAGATACATTTTTGACAAAATGAAAGATTTTTCTAAAATATTGAACATACTATTTCTGTACGTACAGAAGTCTATAATGTTACAACTGTCCAATTATGAATATATCCACATTCCAGTACGTACTGAAGTTCTGTTGCCCTCTTTCCATCTTGTTTCTCTGTGTCTGCTGGGGAAAGGACTATTCTGACTTTGCTGAGTTGTTCTTCATTAAACTTACTCAGCATTGCATGGCTAGCTATGCCCTTCCTTTTTAATCATATACTCCTCAAACTCCATGAAAATCGTGATGATATTGAAAAAATAAAAATATGAAGATTTGGAGGATTCGAGGAAGAGGGTCATGTATACTCATATTCATTAATTTGGCACAAAGGAAGTACAATATATTGATATTTTAAGTTGGACAGCTAAGAGATTTTTTATTTTTTTATTTTTTATAGTTTTCGTTTTTATCGTAATGCATAACCAAAAATCATTTTCCTCAAAGGACTCTAAAGAGGCCCAGGTGAGTAGTCCGCTGGGAGAGGAACGGGACGCATGGAAATGAAGTCAACAAAAAGTTGATGAAGCTGTTGAGGGGTTGAAGGCAAGGAGTGTTTTGTACTATATCATTTCCATCTCCACTACTAGAACCTTCATCGTCGGCATGGTTCGAAGAGTCACGACGAGAAAGAGACACATGTGGGGAATGCTCACGAGACCAGGGAATGGGGAAAACTGTTAGTAATCTGTATTTGTAAAATAATTATGGAGAAAATAAAATAACATAAACAGAAATGTAAACGAAATAAAAAATCAATTCGAGTCCACTGAATTCACAGTGTTTCCTTAAGGAATTTAATCCCCTCCTAATACCCAAGATATGAATTATTTTCTCCCAGGATAGAACGAATTACACACTGGTGTAGTGGTACTTCAAACCCCAGTGTTTGAGCGAACTCAAAATTCGGTAGCAAATCACACTTACTGTTGCTTTCTTTGAAATTAAAAGTATGCAGAAGAAAGGAGGAGAACTCAGAAAATCCGTATGAAAAATCTGAGAGAATGAACTTGTATTTATAACCAAAGTTAGGCTGAAATCTGAAGAGGTGCAACTCTTGAGAATGACTGTTTTTGCAAAACGGCCATAGAATAAATGTCATAACATAAATGGCTATTTACTCAACAATACAGAGGGAAAATTAAAAGGTAGTTAATTTTCTGTTACAAAAATAGAAAACTGAAAATTGGATAACTAAAATGGATTTAATATTAATATTTATTTTAATATTAATATTTTGTTATTAAATCAAATATTTAATAACATTTCTGTTAATATTTACTATTAACAAATAAGTTTGGTCCAAAAATTAATCAATCGATCGATCATTTGACCAAATTCGAATCCGAATCCGAATCCGAATCCGAAGCCAAAGCTGAGCCGAGCCGAGCCGAGCCGAGCGAGCGAGAGACGACGACGACGACTCAAGGCTTGTCTTCTTCTCAACTCTTTATGAGCTAGAAGAAGAGCAATTGCTTATATACCCATCAAAAACCTTTTCCTCTTCCCATATAAGAACAATCAAGGAGGGAACCTCAAATATTACTCCAATATTTTATTTTTCCCTCCATTTCCCATTCACCCTATTTTAAGCTATTAATAGCTTAAAACCCCAACAATCCCCCACATGAATGGGGAATGGCTATATCGCGGAAGTATGCATGAAAAACTGTGTGATTCGAGGGCAAGGATTAATTGCATCTGGATAAGTAGGTTTCCATTTGAAATTTTGTCATGACCCGAAATCCCACCTTCAAGCCGTGATGGCGCCTAACGTTGCACCCGCTAGACAAGCCAACGTATTAACCGAATTGATTTATTAACAAGTGAACGTAATAAACACTGACAAGATAATTGTGATAAAATGCGGAAGCTTAACAAAATCTAAATAACAATAGCCAATAACGAAGAAATCCCTTTAAGTACAAAACCCAGAAATGGAGTCACAATCTCACGGACCAGTCTAAGATTTAGCTAAAGACAACAGTTTGAAATAAGATGATACATGTTGTTTTAGACTTCAATACTACATAATATTACGAGTTAATTGTGCAGTACCCAATTTTCGAGTGTTGTCTAATAAGAAGAACCTGGTTCTTCTTAGTGTACTACTTACTAATGTTTGCGGAATAATTAAGCAGTAATAGTAAAGACACAGGATTTTTTACGTGGAAAACACCTGGCTCAAAAAGTGAAAAAACCACGACCTACTCCTCAGTAGGATTTGTTCAAACTCTTCACTAAACTCTGAGTCAAAACGGACTTACAAAATAAACTCTTTTGTAATCCTAGGACTAACTCTAATCCTCTTTGTATCAACTAGCCTCTAGCTAATTTCTACAGATTTCAAGCTAACTCTAACTTGATCAATTTGTACCTATTACAATTGCTTCTATGAAAGCTGATAAGATACAATATTTAAACTCCTACTACAATCAACTAGACTCAATATACAAACAATGAAACTGTTCCTTCTAGTTGAACTGTAGCCTTTGTATCGCACAACAATTCTTCTTGCAAATCCTCTGGAACTTTTGCTTCAGAACTTGATTCACTTTAGCACTTGTACGTCACCTTTTTCAGCAGTAATACATTGATTATTTATAGAGTCCGTTTGTTGAGTCCATGATACAATTCTGATCGAACTTTTCCTTGGTAGACGAGTTTGATTGTAACTCAACTTCCTTCCTCTATTTCTGTCCAAGCTGAAATCAACTTTTGTCTTCTCTATCAATTTGCAACCTTTTCGTATTAGGAGACATTCTCTTAGTTGTTTGATACTTAGCAATCACTGATCTCTCCTAGACTTATATGATTCGTGATCCAACTGCTTCATTCAGAAGTGTATGCTATGATGGACCTGGTTCAACTAGACACCTTTTGTCAATCTTCAAAACCCATTCAGTGACATGAGCCAACAAATTCCCCTTTTTGATGATGATAAACTCTGTGCATTTATCCTGTATACACATCCAACACTTTGTATTTTTGTGAGCATTAATCATCAAGAACCAGGTTCATTAGGTTATAAATATCACTTCAAAGATTTTAAATTTTTTGAACAATATACTGCAGCACAACACTGTAGCACATCTTCCCCCTTTAGGCATCATCGAAAAGTTGCAAAATGATACTTACTAGTAATTAATTCTTACTCATGGCCAATTTAGGCAACTGCAGGTGCAAACATGATTAATCAACACAAGAAACCAATAATGTAAGCTAAATCATAAATAGAGACATTTGTCAAAACACCAAGCTTTCATTTGATTAACATGGATTATCAACACCAAAACAGATTAAATCAAAGACAACCAAAACATGAGTATGACAGAATTAAAAACTGAAACAAACACACTTGGCACAGTCCCGAACTGGGCACTTGATAGGATATGAGGGGGTAGTTCTGGAAATTCCTAAGTTTGGGGTGGTGCAGAAGAGGCAGGATTCTTGGTTTGGAGAAGAGACAGCATTTGGTGTAAGACACCCTCATATTTCTCCTTCTCCTTGGTTAATTCAGCTTTGAGAGCATCATGTTCACCTTCCACCTCAACTAAGCGAGTCTTCAAGCGAAGGATCTCCATATCCTTTTGCTCGCTTTATTGCACCAGAGTACAGACCTTGCTGTTGACTGGTTGCTTCCGAGATGAACCAGGTTCATCTGCCTGGGCACTGACAGTGTAATCACATGATAGCAAAGTGTCCTTCCCAAATAAATCTTTTGCAGTAGCCATTTCAGCCTTCTTTGTGGGAACTCCAAAATGAACAAGAACTGCAGTAAGGATAAATCCATAAGGAATCCCATGGGCCTTGGTGCCATTTACCACCCTTTCCAAAAGTTGAATGATCAAAGATGACCAATTAATCTGCTTGCCTCTGTATAGGCACTCCATGAGCGTTAGATCCATATAGTTGGCAATGTGCCTGCACTCTTGTCTTGGCAGCAGAAATTTAATAACAAACTCAAAGAACAACTTGTGTTCAGGCTTCATCTCGCTTTTGTACACTGCCCTTGGCTCAGGCTCTTTTTCATTGTCACAAAAGAATCTGGTGATGTTAAGTGCCGAGGCCATTCCATCCAAGCAAGGCCATCTCTGTCTTGTATAGTCATCATATCCCTCAGATGGAATGTCTAGAATGACTCCCAGTTCTTGAGCGTCAAAGGAGACTTCAACTCCCCTGACCATTGATGTAACCCTTCCTCCAATCACAGTCGTATTCCCCATGAATTCCACTACCTCATTTCTGACCAGCCTCCCCTCCAAGCGAAGGACCATGTCTTTCCAGCCTTGAGCTGCAAGAAAATCCACTAAGTACCTCATACCCGGCTCCTCCAAGTCTTTCAGTAACTTTCCCTTCAAAATATGTTTCTTGCCAAACATGGGAACTCTGTCAATCGACACTTCTCCAACCTCCTTCTCATCATCTCCACTCCAATCAGGATCATTATCTTGCTCAACAATCTGAACTTTCTTCTTTGACTTTACTTTAGATCGTGTCCTCGTAGATGTACCCACGGTGGTAGCAGACATAGGTGCTGACTTCTTTGAGGTAGTCTTAGTCAATTTTGCCTTGGGTTTCTTGACCACCACTGGAGTAACCTCTTCATCTTGTTGGACCAGGTCCAACACCTCATCAACAGCAATAGCCTCAACAGGCTACCCCACTTTTGTTTTCCCTTTCTCAGCCCTCTTTCTTTTGCTCTCTTGCAGAGCTTTTTCCAGCTTCTCCTCCTCTTCTCGAACAGTCTTTCTCGTCGCTCGTACTCTTGGAAAAAGTACACCAACAGACTCATCAGTTTTCCTTTTCTTTGAGGCTTTAGACTTGATGGACTTGGGAGTCCTTCTATTCTTGGGGTTGTATGAGTCCCCTAGTTTCTTAAGTCTCTCAGCCAAGGTTTCTTCCACAGAAGAAACACGATCATCTATCTACTTCATTAGCTTTTCTAATCCAGGAGCAGCTTCCTCAACTTCATTAGTTCCCCTATCACTACAACATCATCTTCAAGATTCTCAAGAATGGGGCCACAAATCTCAAGTGTGGAACCATCCTTCCCAGATCCCCTCACACCTGCATCTTCCTCATTCTCAAGAATTTTCCCAGTTTTTCTTGGCCTACTTGGCACTTCCACACCCACCACAGACCCAACCAGCAGAAATCTATTTTCAGAATTTAACATAGAGGTAACTTCAGTATTACCTTTCTCAGCACTTGACGAACCAGGTGCATCGTCCTCATGTGCTGATTTAAATGATTCACTGGATGAATCAGGTTTGGGTTCTTCTTCAGCCTGTAATAAATCTTCCAAGAACTTTGCTCGTGACCCTGAAGCCACACATTTTTGTGCAAGGACCTTGACACGACGGGGTTTTTGGGCTGGGATAAGGTTTGGTGTAGGTTTAAGTGCATCATGGTATTCAGGGGTTTCAGGTGTCTCAGAGGATTCAGAACTGTATACCGGTGGAGAATCAGACTCATATACTCCTTCAGCGTAGTCACGATTTTGAGAATCATATGAAGTAGACGACATTTTTAATTTTTGAGAGAAAAAGAAGAGAGGGAAAAAGACAGTGGAGATTTGAGTATTGAATGACTTGAAGAGGGTTCGTCTATTGCTTTATTAACTATGGTTAATGATGGCGTATTTATAACTTGTGGCTGGGGTGATTATAACGGACGAGTATTAACACAAGTAGGATACTAATCGATTAAGCACTGTTAGTGATTTGACCTTAATTAGACCGTTTCTTTCCCCCTAAAACTAGGCTAATATAATGTGATGGAACTTCTTGAAACTGGTTCATTATTTGGGTAAGTATGAGAATTTGAACTGAACCATAAATGGATAAAGTCCTACTCATGTATGACTGTACTTGAATTAATACATGTATGGAGATGAAAACGTACCTTGTCAGTCATGTAAACCAGCATGGATGAACCAGGTTCATCCTGTTAAAAATCTTTATTTTGCCTCAATTCACAAAAATAGAGAAACATCATTAGCAGCTAGGGAATCATATTAATACATGGAAAAAGAGTATGGCAACAAAGACATAGAACTGAGCAATGATTAGTCTGATTAAGTACCTAATTAAACTTTCTAGCCAGAAAACTTCCTCCTTTTTTTCCATTAATTTCTTTTTTCAATTAGGTGATCTTAATCATCTCTAATTCAAGCATGTTTCTCTCATAATGCTCCCTGCTCAATGCTTTGGTAAATATATAAGCAATTTGATGATCAGTGGCACAAAATTTGATTGAGATCATCCCCTTTTCACAATTATCCCTCAGGAAATGGTGCCTAACATCCATGTGCTTAGTTTTCTTGTGATGAACCGGGTTCTTAGTCATACTAATTACACTAGTGTTATCACAGTAAATAGGAATGCAACCCACATATATACCAAAGTCCAGGAGTTGTTGCTTAATCCATAGCAACTGAGCACAGCAAGAGGCTGCAGCCACATATTCAGCCTCAACAGTGGACAAGGCTACTGAATTTTGTTTCTTGGTAGCCCAAGATACAAGGCAGGAGCCCAAAAAGTGAGCCATGCCTGAAGTACTTTTCTTGTCAACCAGGAAACCTGCATAATCAACATCAGCATATCCTACAAGGTCAAAATTACTACCTTTAGGATACCAAAGGCACAAATCAGTGGTGCCCTTCAGATATCTCAAAATTCTTTTCACTACAGTGAGATGAGACTCCTTTGGAGCTTGAAACCTAGCACATAGTCCCACACTGAACACAATATCAGGTCTACTTGCAGTAAGATATAGTAGAGATCCAATCATCCCTCTGTACGTCTTCTGATCATCGGATGAACCAGGTTCATCCACATCTAATTTTGTTGTTATGGCTATTGGGGTATCTATCTCCTTTGAATCTTCCATTTTGAACTTCTTGAGGAGTTCCTTCACATACTTCTGCTGATGAATCATTGTTCCATGTGGAGTTTTTTTGATTTGCAGACCTAAGA
>ML262216.1:0-40799 GCA_005239495.1 Nicotiana undulata
ATAAGTTATAAATGACACCACGGAACTATTCCCGGTCTCGGAATCTCACTCGGACCTCGGGAATATTACATCACTTTCCAAGCCACATTTCAAATTCTTTAAAACCTCAAAACCTCATTTGCTCCGAAACCACTCAATTCACGTCCGTTTTTCATCAAATTTTACAATTAAGACAAGTCATATATAATAAACCTGTTCCGGGCTCCGGAACCATAATACAGGCCCGGTAACACGGTTTTCACATAATTATTCACTTTCATATTCCTTTATAATTTTCAGAAAACAATTTCTTTTAAAAATTCATTTCTCGGGCTTGGGACCTCGGATTTCGGTTCCGAGCATATGCCCAAGTCCCATATTTTCCTACGAACCCTCCGGGACCGTCGAATCACGGGTCCGGGTCCGTTTACCCGAAATATTGACCAAAGTCAACTATATTCATTTATTAATTATCAAACTCATTTTCATCAAATTTTCACATAATAGCTTCCCGGCTACACGCCCGGGCTGCGCACGCATATCGAGGTGAGACTAATGGAGGCTCTCGGAGCCTCGAAACACAGATAAAGCTTAAATTACATAAGATGACATTTTGGGTCATCACATGCATCCCATAACCATAATAGCTTCTGTTGCAACTGTAATGTTATAGAACACCCAACTTCTTAGAAAGATTTTCACTTGACTAGTCATGTTTGCTATTGCTAATACATGGTGTAATTTGCTGCATCAGTTTGGTCACTAGTATTTTTGTTCCCCTCCGGTCTATGATATTCGCATCGGAGCCCAACTATATTTGGATTCACGCCAGATAGATCTCCATTAAGGGTAGCCATAAGAGTTTGTCTCAATTTGATCATCCTTAATCCCTTCAGTAACACCAATATATCATGTTGATCTAGGAGTTTGTCCAGTTTTTTATGACTATGACACATCTGCCTAGCTTGTAGAATTGGTATCTAAAGCAAGCCTTGTTCCTTTCCATCCATAAGGTCCACAAAATGCACAATGGAATGGTTATCCATATTTGTTTCAGTCTTCTAGATACTCTTTGAGATTGCCAAGCTTCTATAAGACCCCTTACTGTTTGAGGCATCACCCAAAAAATGCCACAAATGCTAAAAAATAGATCCCAAAATTGCCTAGATACTCTGCAATGGAGGAAAAGGTGAATTACTGATTCATGCTCTTCTTCACACAAGTAACATCAATTGCACAACTTGTAGCCTCTTTTCCGCAAGTTATCCTGAGTCAATCAAGCCTCCAAATAGCTATCCATCCAAAACATGCTACCTTAACTGGAGCTTTGTTTTTCCAAATCATCTTCAAAGGCCAATTAGCATCTGGGATTTGACTTCTCTACCATCACACTACAATAACCTTTTACTGAAAAAGTTGTATCCTTGCTGACACTCCATGACAGAGTATCCACCTTTCGCTGATCAACTGAAATGGATTCAAATTGTTGGAGCAGGTGACAAAAATCCTCAACTTCTATTTCTACATTACATATTTCATCTAAAATGCATCCAAGACCAAGAGATGATAACTATAGCTTTTTAGCTCTTACAATATGCTTCTCTGATTTCACATATGTATTAATAGGACCTACAGGTCTTATACCCTGATCCACTGTTTGTCATGGTGGTTTGAAACACTTTATTCATATATTCCACCGTGTTTGATCACTTGTTAGTGAGGATTCATGTAGCTTATGTAGATCTGAGGCGTTGTCGTTTGTTGTTATGATGATCTATTCAATTGTTGACTGGAGTCTATGTGGCCATGCATGCGTACTTGTATATGTTTGTCTCTCCATTTTTCTGATTAAATGTTGGACCTGCATCTTTTTAGTTGCTCCCCTGGTGGTATAAAATGATATACTTTTCTTGCATTTTAGTTTTAGTAAAAGTATGACTGTGACTAGGTCTTGGCTGCTGATTTCAGTAGCATATTCAAGTAGCACGAGATTTATTCCACTTGCCATTAGATTCGTACATCAATCCGAAGAGCAGTACTTGGTTTCTGTAAAATATTAACATTAATTAGATTTCTAGTAGAGTGACTTTGAAGGCATATAGTGTTGACCATATATACTTTTTCCATTTGATGACCTTTAAATCTTCCAATCCAGGTAATTCGGAGCCAAGAAAGGTTCGTGGGCCTACTTTACTGAAAGATATTTGAAAACTTCCTCCGGGGAAGGTAGTTGATGTGCCGTTTAATATTCGTAACCAAGCTATTGGGGAGAAAGCTCGAAAGCTTGCTAGCTTTCTAGGAATTATTGCGAGAACTCCGGAACTAACACCTCTACATGTAGATGATTGGAGAAATTTTGACAAGGAGGAAAAGAAGAAATTGGTGGATTTTGTGAGGGTATGTAGTAGTATTAGTTGTTGTTATTATTATTACTACTACTACTACTACTACTACTACTACTACTACTGCTACTACTGTTACTGCTACTACTGCTACTGCTACTGCTACTACTGCTACTGCTACTACTGCTACTGCTACTACTGCTACTGCTACTGCTACTACTGCTACTGCTACTACTGCTACTGCTACTACTACTACTACTACTACTACTACTACTACTATAAATGTTGGTTTTATTTTTATAGAAGAAGTTCTCTATCCCAAGACGGGGAGAAGCTTATGTCCTAAAGTCACTAGGAAAGAAATGAAAAGATTACAAGTGCGATTTAAAATGTGAGTATCTGCCAAAATATAAGACTAAAGACGCTATGCTGAAAAATAGACTAAGTCGCATACCGAGGGATCAATGGAGTGGTCTATTGGTTTTCAGATAAAGCTAAGGTATTAACAAATCTTTAAAACACCTCTATTTGATTATTTTCAGTGTTTTGATTTTAGTTATAATTTATAAGATATCATTTGAATATTTCAATGACAGAGGCGTACCCAAGAAAATAGAAATAATAGGGCCAATCAAAAGATGCCTCACACAGGAGGATCCAAAAGTATTGCTACCTTGATGGATGAGCAGGTAAACTTGTAAAAATTACTAATTATAATATTTTAAAATCCTTTTTTTTCACGCATATCTGACATCAATTTTATTGTATTAGGCTGTAAATGGGGTAGAACCTACACGAGCACAAATTTTCTTATTAACTCATAAAGAGCGTAAGGATGGTAGACCACTAGATGTTGAATCTGCCAATGCAATCATAAGATTTCTTTTTTTATTTAAAAGTATTGTTATCTAATGTGTTAATACTTATTAGGTCCCTGACGCCAACAGTGTCCATGAACGAGTAGCACAAACATCAAGAATACCTAGTGTTGCTGAAAATACTTCACTGTCTCACGATACTACTCATCTTTTGAATTTTTCTTCATTAATTTTCCCCAATGTTGGCTAGTCAGATGACACATTTTGAGTTTTAGTGTGTTGTGTCCGTGTTTGTGTTGTTAGAACTCCCATAAGAGGACAATTTTTATTAATTTATGAATTTATCAAATGCACTAAGGAATGTTTCTTTTGCAATTTTCTCTCGGACTAGGGAATACTTCATAAAATGATTAATATAGTTCTAGATACTTTACTATAAAAATGTAATCCAATATTTAGTAATCCTTCAAGTAAATAAAAGTTGATTGAACAATATATATGGAACAAATGAGCATTTTTCTATATAGATTGACATGATAAAGAACAATAATTTTCTGCTAGATATATCTCATGGAAACTGATATACAGTGATTCAAAAGTGTCTTCTTTTCTCACTTCTGAATTTAGGCAAAATTGAAAGAAAGATAGCTTAAGAAAATACAATGTTCTTGACGTGGAAAGTTTCAAACACTTTGAGCTTCTTCCCAATGTCCAACTTGCTTTGTTAGATTCTCTTTTCTCTCGAGCAAATCAACCCTGGAATGTACCCTAAACTTCTTTCTTATTCCTTTCGTCGAGCAAATCAATGTATCAGAACATACTTCAACTGCTTCTCCAGGTACAATGGGTCGATATTTCAAAAGCTTGGCATATTCAGACAAGAGATGAAACATGTAGTCGTAAATGTACTTCATTTGTAGCTCCTCATGTACAAATTTGCTCCCTGATTTTCCAATTTCTTGCACCTGTTGAGAGTCATTGTGCTCGAACATTAAATTCATAAAACGATTAAGGTAACAGAAGATTAATTAGCATTGTCATATACATAGAATGTTACTTTTTTTGCATTCTTGTTGCACCAAGAAGTCCTTTCAATAAACCTTAAGAGATTCTTTCTGGTTATGTTGGGAATGTTGGTGTCCAAGTTGGTTACTTAGATAAAGTGTCTGGTTTTGTTAGCCTTTTCCAGCGAACAAGGATTATTGTATTTGGTACATTCTTTGTAAAGCCAAATGAACTTTACAAGTTCTCTCATCGAGTTCCCTCTTTCAAAATGACTGGAACTGAGCGAGAGGGTGTACCAGCGGGATTTTAGAAGACCAAACAACTTGTGGGTATCCTCCTTTAATAGAGGATTCAGAAATTGTAGGCGCAATAAAGATTGCAAAGAACTGAGTCTCACAATTGCCATTACAGTAGAATCCACAAGCATAACTTAGACCGGAGTTTCATTTTTTGAAGGGTATCTGTGTGGTGTTGTTTCTTTGTTGTATGGCACACATTCACGAACATCAGCTACAGATCTCTTCTCCCAATTCTAGCTGTATTTTGCCTCCTTTGTATGCCATATTTCCTGGAATCTCTAGATTTATCAGCAGATTGATCAAAATCATCCAATGAGTTATCTTGTAATGGCTTGGAAGACCTATAACTTCTATTTCTTACATGTAATGCATTTGGCTTTTCATATCTTCTGAAGGTGTTCCTGACCTGGACTCCATGTGTTTATCATATATTCTATGTCGTAACCCAGATCTGAAACCTCTATTATTAGCCATCTTGGTCGTTGGAGGAGAATGAGTAGTGATGGAATTACCAAAGCTTGGGACTTACCATCGCGACGAGTAGTTTTCTTGAATTGAAGTTGCATGTGATTTCATTACTTTGATTAACTACTTAGTTGTTGAGATAGGAAGTTGAACCAGAAAAGAAATGAACCTACAACAACATTGTTGTATTCCCATATTTATGAATTGTGACGGTGATGGAATTTTGAAGATGCTTTTTTCCGCATTATATTTTATCTTCTGGTACAATTATTTAATAATTTCAGGTCATACAGTTTGATGCTCGATAATTCAGCGGGTGGAAGATTTCATAATGATGAAAAGTTGCGGAAATCGTTTGAAGACCATCATTTGTCAAGATTAGTTATATAATGACATTAGCTATTTAGTTCAAACAATATAAGTTTAGTTATTGTGACATCAATATTGTTCATTAGTACTTCCTTTATTTGTTAAGATTTAATGAGATATATTATGTTTTTTTTAAAAATTAAAATTAATATATTTTCTTATTTGGTCATATTTTGGATAAATGTAGTAACTATTATTAATGGTGGCTAATTGCTATTACCGCTTGTGACTTTTAGCGCTAATTTAGTTGGATATACCAGCTATATGAATGGACGATAAATGGGCAAATTAAGATGTTTTACAAGGGATATTGCATCTGTTATAATTCATGTAAAATAATTGTCGTTAAAAATTTAGCAACAATTTAGTTAAACATATCAGCCACTAAAATGGCAAACTAAGATGTTTTCAGAAGCGATACTATAGCCATTTTAATTGCCACAAAATAATTGCCATTAAAGATGGGAACATTTAGCGGCAATTATTTTGAATTTAGCGGCTATAAAAATGGATGCTAAAGGAGTATAATTAGCCATTATGGACTGGATTTAGTAGTCATAATAATTGCCGCAAACAATTGTCGTTAAATATATGAACTTATAGCGGCAATTATTTTGAATTTAGCAGCTATAAAAATGGTTGTTAAAGCGGTATAATTAACCGTTATGGAATAGATTTAGTAGCCATTATAATTTCCGCAAACAATTATCGTTAAAGATAATAATCTTTAGCGGCAATAAACCATACCTTTTACCAGCTTTTGTGACAATAGTCGCTAAAGGCTTTAGCGGCCCCAACCTCAGCGGCTAAACACCAATGGCCATTATAATTGCCGCTAAAAACGTTTTGTATTGCCTCTAAACACCCTTTTTGTTGTAGCGTATGGAGCCCGTAAACTCTCCCTGGACTTGGAAAACTGGAAGACTCCACCGACAAAGCCCTCAATCGAGGAGCCACCAACACTGGAGTTGAAGCCTCTATCCTCTCACATTAGGTATGAATTCTTAGGCCCTTCTTCTTCATTACCTGTTATTCTTTCTTCTTGCTTAACCAAAGTGCAGGTGAACTCAATTCTTGAGGTGCTTCAAAGAAGAAAAAAGGCAATTGGATGGACCTTAACTGACATTCAAGGCATAAGCCCCGCCTTTTGCATGCATGAAATTATACTTAAGGATGATGCAAAACCTTCCGTGGAATATCAACGGAGGTTGCACGAAGCTATGCAAGAGGTCGTCAAGAAGGAGATTATCAAATGGCTTGATACAGGGGTTATTTATCCAATCTCAGACAAAGAATGGACTTCACCAGTGCAATGTGTGCCTAAAAAGGGGGATATGACTGTGATTGTCACGACCCAAAACCTATGGGTTGTGATGGCGCCGGACACCACTGTCAGGTAAGCCGACCCATAAATCAGTTGAAACACTTTCCTGTTTAATATTTTAGAATCGAAGCCTCTTCTTGCATTTTCATTATTAAATAAATAAATTTCGTAATTTAAATATGGCAAGAAAACCAACTTAATACCGAAAAGGGATCCCAAGACATCCCCAGAACCCGGTGACACAAGTCCATGAGCAATTTCTAAGGATTTATACAATTATACAACGCTTGTCCGAAAAACAAACTGGACAAAGGCAATAAATATAAAATGTAAGTACACAGAAGGGAGACTCCGACAGTTGTGGAACGCCTTTGGAAGAATGCAGCCCGTATAAGTCTCCAAATCAATCATTGTACTATAAAGGTACTTGTGCAACAAAATGCACAGAAAGTGTAGTATGAGTACATATACACATATGTACCCAGTGAGTATCCCGCCTAATCTCGAAGAATTAGTGACGAGAGGTCGACTCGATACTCACTAAGGTCCAACAGTGGTAATAATAGATAGGATATAAGGAAAGCAGTAGGCATGTAAGACAAATAAACATCGAAATGCATCAATATGAGGTATCCAAATAACGGTGGAAATCAAGCAAGTCTTGTATCCGCCGTGGCGTACGGCCTGATCCCAAAGTAAAATCACTCTCATCACTCCGTCGTGGGGTACGGCCTGATCCCACAATGAAATCACTCTCATCACTCCGTCGTGGGGTACGGCCTGATCCCAAAGTAAAATCACTCTCATCACTCCGTCGTGGGGTACGGCCTGATCCCACAATGAAATCACTCTCATCACTTCGACGTGGCGTACGGACCGATCCCATAATGAAATCACTCTCATCACTCCGCCGTGGCGTACGGCCCGATCCCATAATGAAATCACTCTCATCACTCCGCCGTGGCGTACGGCCCGATCCCATAATGAAATCACTCTCACCACTCCGTCGTGGCATACGACCCGATCCCATAATGAAATCACTCTCATCACTCCATCGTGGCGTACGGCCCGATCCCATAATGAAATCACTCTCATTACTCCGCTGTGGCGTACGGCCCGATCCCATAATGAAATCACTCTCATCACTCCGTCGTGGTGTACGGCTCGATCCCATAATGAAATCACTCTCATCACTCCGACGTGGCGTACGACCCGATCCCATAATGAAATCACTCTCATCACTTCGCCGTGGCGTACGACCCGATCCCATAGTGAAATCACTCTCATCACTCTGTTGTGGAGTACGCCCCGATCCCATAATGAAATCACTCTCATCACTCTGCCGTGGCGTACGGCCCACTCCCATAAGAGTGAAGGGAATTACATATCGCTCACGGGATATAAATTACGAAGCGACAACATGCGCACACAGAATGTAAAGTTCATTTCACCACAATCCTTTCCAATTATTTAAGTAAATGAAAGCTCGGGGAAACAATGATATCTTACATGAGTACAAAACTTATAAGTCATTTCTTTTTCTTTCATAATACTTTCCATAAATAATTTCTTTCATATTACTTCCCGTAAGTCAATTCATTTCATAATATTTTTCCGTGAAAATAATTTCCTTTCATATTATTTTAAAATCCATAAATCTCAGAGAAACAAAACTACATAACATGATATCATAACATACATATAATTCATTACAAGAAGTATACAGGGCATGATGTGGGGCCTAACTACCCGGACATAACAATAGTAGCTGCTACGCGCGGACTCTCGTCACTTGGTACGTACGTAGCCCCAGCAAACAATTACATATAGCATGTAGAACACCTAAGGGGACAATTCCCTCTTACAAGGTTAGAAAGGAGACTCACCTCGCTCCGAAGATTCGTCACCGGCACAACGCTCCCACACTCTTAAGCTTGGTTGAAATCTTCCTTGAAATGCCCTCAAAATCCGTCCATGGCATATGTAAAATGCGGGAGAAATGCCAAAATCCTATTTTAAATCAACACTGCCCAGAACCGACCCTGTGCGATCGCACCACAGGCTCCGCGATCGCACAGGCCTTCCATGTTGCCTCCAAAATTTCCTCATGTGCGTTCGCATAAGTCCTCATGTGTTCGCACAAGCCTAAGTCCAAGAAGCCTCCAAGCGCACCCTGTGCGATCGCACAAGATCACCTGCGGTCGCAAAGGCCAATTCTCTACATCCTAAATTTTCCTTCTGTGCGATTGCATACCTTCAGGTGCGATCGCACAAGCCAAAATTCCATCCCTCTAATTTCTTCTCCGCGATTGCACAGCACACCAGATACACCAGAAAACAACAACAGCAAAATAGAAGAAAAATGGCCCGAAACCACCTCGAAACACACCTGAGGCCCTCGGGACCCCGTCCAAACACACGACTCAGTCCCATAACACCCCACGAACTTGCTCGAGGCTTCAAATCATCAAACAACGCCGAAATCACGAATCGCTCTAAAATCCAACTTTATGAACTTTGAAATTTCTAACTTTCACATCTGATGCCGAAACCTATCAAATCATGTCCGATTGATCCCAAATTTTGCACACCAGTAATATTTGACATTACGGACCTGCTCCAACTTTCAAATTCACATTCCGACCCCGGTATCAAAATTTCCATTTTCGGTCGAATTCTTCAAAAACCTTCAGTTTTCTATCTTTAGCCAAATGACCTTAAATTGACTTCCGGATATCCGAATTCACTTCTGATCGCGCTGCAAACTCCAGAATAACCATACGAAGCTATTCCCAGACTCAGAATCCCAAACGGACGTCAATATCATTGAAATGTACTTCAAGCCAAACTTAGGAAATTTCTTCAAAAATGCTGACTTCCACAATATACTCCAAAACGCTTTCGGGTTATCCAAAACCCGTTCCGGACATACGCCCAAGTCCGAAATCATCATACGAACCTGCGGGAACTCTCGGATGCTGATTCCGAGGTCGTTTACTCAAAATCCCAGCCTTACTCGATTTCTTCAACTTAAGACTTCTGAAATGGGAATGTTTCCGTAAAATTCAACTCCGATCTTCCTGAATTTCAATTCCGACCATATGCACAAGTCAATATACCTGAAATAAAGCTGTTCGTGACTCTCTACTGCTGAACGACGCGCTGGATCTCAAATCGACCGGTCGGGTCGTTACATTCTCCCCCACTTAAACAGACGTTCGTCCTCAAACGTGCCAGAAACTGCCCCAGAATTACCTGGAATCACTGTTTAACACCGCGTGCACCTGACCGTGCTACCACAACCCAGTTGAGCACATAAGCTTGATCAAATCTGAAGATATCCTTCTGTATTCATACAATAAGCTCCAAACTTAGTTCTAACATCTGAAATTCTCTGCCAGGCCTGTTTCTAACATTGAACACCGAATCAACTACCACACGAGGCACTAGAACACAACTGCATGCCCTTGCTGAATCAGCACCATACACCGCCTGATCCATTATTTTACCACAATGACGCTCCCTGGATCTTAATAGCCAAACTAATTCTGCGACTTTAATGCTCTCAAAGCACCTTATAAGTTACATTTATACATTTTGCTATAACACTGACGATACCACCACAGCGGAGGAAATGTGTAGAAATTCCTAACCAACTGCAGAGTTAACTAAACATTGAAATCCTTCCTCCTGACTAAGATCATCATCCCATTACAACCAATGATGGTGATTGTCCTGTAATATACTTGCATAGTCCTATCACACCGATCCCAAATTTATAATCTCATCTCACCCAATACGAACTGCTCAGATAACTAATCACCCAGGCATAACCAACGGTCTCACACGATGCCACAACGCGCCAATAGGCCACAATTCGAACACGACACATAAGGAAACGACATCAGGAAGGGACATACCCGACTCACGCTATAAATATGAACTTTTCTCTGAAAATAGGAAGTAACACACCAGAAAATAATTATAGGAGTCTTGATCCACATCATAATGTTGCAGCGCGCAGCCCGATCCAAATAACATACCCGTGGTGGCATGCCACGCGATCCCATCGTAAGATTTACATAAGGAAATATATACGGAGTTGAATTTCTCACTATTACAAATCACTGAATATCGGTCACAAGCACGCTAAGTGCATAATACCATTCTGGGGAGACTGATAGAGCCATATGCTACAAACACTCCAGCACGACTGAGGTACGATATATAATCTGAATCTCAGGAGCCATCCTGCTCACATAACCTCGTCACTACGTGTAACCTCATCACATAAGAAATTATCAAGCCGTTTCACAACTCACGACACAATCACAATATCACATGAATTTGACGAAGACGGGACAACACATGATATCCCAATACCCCTCCTTGAGGAGTGTCATACTGAAATTAACACCTCTGACTCGCATGAAGCCCAAAATCTTGTTTAAGTCCATTCACTCACTTCAAGCCGATTCTGCTCGCATTGAACTAGGTTGATAGCCTTACCTGGGTCCAAACAACCCGCTTCATTTTTCTTATACACACGAAGACAACCATCATAGCCGAGATAAACACCCCACAATCCACAACCAACTGAGCCGAACGCCTTCCAGGCATAAATTCTCAATTAAGCAATATTACACTCCTTTATACTTGGTCTAATTCTGCAATCAATAAGGTGACTACAAGTCACGCTTACACAATCTTCCCGTGGTCACACTCCCACGACGTTCCACACAAGGCAACAAGTATGCATATCAATACCACCGACCATCCTAAGGCTGTAAAACAATTCAAGGACCCGTAACCAGGATACAAGCCTCTCTCACCAAACACTGAACCGCGATCTCGATTCTTACTTCCAGTTACATACCGCTTATTGCACATAACATGCCAATATGGAATAGCATAGGAAGTTCCATCATAACTCCTGAGCCACTAACAGGGAGAACACTTCATCACATATAGAAACCTTTTATTTGCTTCAACTCATGAGAACCATAACAACACACAAGTGAGCTCTCACAATCACAATACATGCAAATCCTTAAGTAGTGGTCTAAACCACCATAAACCTTCCGGGATCCGCCTACACCTGACAGGACATAACACTTGAATGCTTCTAAATGAAATCTATTACGACGGCCGACGGTCCCCACACACATCTGCACAAACCATTCACGTACTCAATCATATTGAAGGAACTGATCACTGTCGTACATGCGCCGTTCCATCACGGCTAACCAATCCATCTTCTTTTAATCATCTTTAATTGCCTCGGGATAATAGTAACTTCTTTCAACTCATAGCAACTCAACCCTCACTCATCCTGAGTGACCTTGATTCACGAGACCATGCTGCCTAAATTCCGCAACCCGTCTCACAACCTCCTGATAATCTTTCTACAACTCGGGGTTTATTTCTCTCACTCCTCAAATTCTATCCTGCGTGCTGAGAAAACATAGGACGCTCCAACCATTTTCCTTCTCCTCAGAGATTATGCTACAAAAGCTCGATTCTCAATCATACGGCTGCCTGAAACCCTTAAACACCACAACTTCTAACCTTCGAATTCACTAGGACCACTGCTGAGAGTCACTCACTCTGACTGGCCCCGAATACAATCAACTCCAAGGCTCTTCTAGCACATGAACATGCTCTCAATAAAGCACGTGACTGAGTCACTTCCCTTACAACTTGCCTAAGCCTTAAGCACAAATTCTAAATCTTCCATAGTCTAACCCTGGTCCAAAAGGACCAACTTCGTACACATTTATCGAATGCCCTACTCAATTACCGCTTTACTCCTTTCTTTTAGTTTTAACAAGTTGCCAATACACTGAAAATCCTCAATCCCATGAGGACACAACCTTACAACCCAACTGCAGGTGGTGGGACTCCCCCACTTAGCCCGAAGCTACTCCCTGCACCACTCCCGACACTGCTGAGATCTTTTCTTCTTTGTTGACATGACCTTGCTCAACCAATCCGTCCAATTCCTCTGAATTTCCCCATTAGCATCCCCCAAATACTCGAATCCTCTAGCACTACTCGCACATTCTGCCTCCTACCGACTAGCCACTAGGACTCCGCACAGAACTTACCATCCCTACAACCGCTAACTTACTCACAGAAGACAACCCACCCAAGGAAACTAGCCAACTGACACCTACCATTACGCTATGATTCTCACTTTCTTCAATAACAAGACCCCCATCCTAAGCCTTTCCTCATTCACCGACTTTACTTGTCTGACAGTTCCTCGGGGACATCCACCATGCGCGCGACAACAACTTATGATTCCAAGCTATGCTGCATCCTTCTTCATCCCAACAACTCCTCTCGGTGGCATCTAACCTTCCGCCGAATAACTAACATATCATCACAACTTTAAATCTTTACGAAGATCATCTTCCTCGAATTGCCTTCATTTTCAATACTTAACCAGTACTGGACCTCCGCACCTCACGACCTCTGCCAACCGCATTCTTCAATACTTCTTCACAATACCCTGACCCCGAGCAACCGAAGAAACCATAGCACCGACAAACTTAACACATTCCATTCGATCCATGACGACTATATCTTATTACAGGTGAGTGCTCCATTTCACTTGACAACACCAATCCTTACTATTTTATCAGCCCAAAACCTGATCATTTATAATCCAAATGTTTTTCCTCCGCCGGAACAAAATACTGAAATCTCGAAACCACACTCTGAGAAGACCTCCCTTAAAGCCACTCATCGCCCCCAACACATGGGCAAGCATTCTACCGCCATATCAACATCGCGCGATAACCAATCGAAACATCATCACTATCCGAGCATAGCCTCAAGGCTCTCAGAAACACAGCTACTGAGCTGAGATAACATCATATTCTTCTGCAGGGCGATAACAACAGTCCATTTGACTATGCATGAAGAATATCACGCACCTCATCTGTAGCCCCATTACAATTCCTCAAACTCTCGATTATAGTAAGCGCTTCGCGACGTATAAGATTGAGTAGGAAGGAACATAGGCATAAGCCCTAATGGAATCAATTCGCACGATGAGGAATCAAGAAGGGAAGTACTCCTAACAGCCATGTAGCCTCTCGAAGATAAGTACAGACATCTCAGTACCGATCTGCAAGACTCCACTAGACTTGCTCATGACTAGTGAAACCTACGGGAACTTAGAGCTCTGATACCATGTTGTCACGACCCAAAACCTATGGGTTGTGATGGCGCCGGACACAACCGTCAGGCAAGCCGACCCCTAAATCAGTTGGAACACTTTCCTGTTTAACATTTTAGAATCGAAGCCTCTTCTTACATTTTCATTATGAAATAAATAAATTTCGTAATTTAAATATTGCAAGAAAACCAACTTAATACCGAAAAGAAATACCAAGACATCCCCAGAACCCGGTGACACAACTCCATGAGCAATTTCTAAGGATTTATAACAATTATACAATGCTTGTCCGAAAAACAAATTGGACAAAGGCAATAATTATAAAATGTAAGTACACAGAAGGGACACTCCGAAAGTTGTGGAACGCCTCTGGAAGAATGCAGCCCGTATAAGTCTCCAAATCAATCGTTGTACTATAAAGGTACCTGTGCAACAAAATGCACAGAAAGTGTAGTATGAGTACATATACATATATGTACCTAGTGAGTATCCCGCCTAATCTCGAAGAAGTAGTGACGAGAGGTCGACTCGATAGTCACTAAGGTGCAACAGTGGTAATAATAGACATGATATAAAGAAAGCAGTAGGCATGTAAGACAAATAAACATCGAAATGCATCAATATGATGTATCCAAATAACGGTGGAAATCAAGCAAGTCTTGTATCCGCCGTGGCGTACGGCCGGATCCCAAAGTAAAATCACTCTCATCACTCCGTCGTGGGGTACGGCCTGATCCCACAATGAAATCACTCTCATCACTCCGCCGTGGCGTACGGCCCGATCCCATAATGAAATCACTCTCATCACTCCGTCGTGGCATACGACCCGATCCCATAATGAAATCACTCTCATCACTCCATCGTGGCGTACGGCCCGATCCCATAATAAAATCACTCTCATCACTATGTCGTGGCGAACGGCCCGATCCCATAATGGAATCACTCTCATCACTCCGCTGTGGCGTATGGCCCGATCCCACAATGAAATCACTCTCATCACTCCGCCATGGCGTACGACCCGATCCCCTAATGAAATCACTCTCATCACTTTGTCGTGGCGTACAGCCCGATCCCATAATGAAATCACTCTCATCACTCCGCCGTGGCGTACGGCCCGATCCCATAATGAAATCACTCTCATCACTCCGCCGTGGCATACGGCCCGATCCCATAATGAAATCACTCAAATCACTCCGTCGTGACGTACGGCCCGATCCCATAATGAAATCACTCTCATCACTCTGACGTGGCGTACTGCCCGAACCCATAATGAAATCACTCTCATCACTTCGGCTTGGCGTACGGCCGCTCCCATAAGAGTGAAGGAAATTACATATCGCTCGCGGGATGTAAATTACGAAGCGACAACATGCGCACACAGAATGTAAAGTTCATTTCACCACAATCCTTTCCAATTATTTAAGTAAATAAAAGCTTGGGGAAACAATGATATCTTACATGAGTACAAAACTTATAAGTCATTTCTTTTCCTTTCATAATACTTTCCATAAATAATTTCTTTCATATTACTTCTTGTACGTCAATTCATTTCATAATATTTTTCTGTGAAAACAATTTCGTTTCATATTATTTTAAAATCCATAAATCTCAGAGAAACAAAACTACTTAACAGGATATAATAACATACATATAATTCATTACAAGAAGTATACAGGGCATGATGTGGGGCCTAAATACCCGGACATAACAATAGTAGATGCTACGCACGGACTCTTGTCACTTGGTACGTACGTACGTAGCCCCAACAAACAATTACATATTGCATGTAGAACACCTAAGGGGACAATTCCCTCTTACAAGGTTAGAAAGGAGACTCACCTCGCTCCGAAGATTCGTCACCGGCTTCCAAGCCTCTACGACGACTAAAAATGAATGTGCAACGCTCCCACACTATGAAGCTTGGTTGAAATCTTCCTTGAAATGCCCTCAAAATCCGTCCATGGCATATGTAAAATGCGGGAGAAATGCCAAAATCCCGTTTCAAATCAACACTGCCCAGAACCGACCATGTGCGATCGCACCACAGGCTCCGCGATCGCACAGGCCTTCCATGCTGCCTCCAAAATTTCCTCATGTGCGTTCGCATAAGTCCTCATGCGTTCGCACAAGCCTAAGTCCCAGAAGCCTCCAAGCGCACCCTGTGCGATCGCACAAGATCACCTGTGGTCGCACAGGCCATTTCTCTGCAGCCTACATTTTCCTTCTGTGCGATTGCATACCTTCAGGTGCGATCGCACAAGACAAAATTCCATCCCTCTAATTTCTTCTCCGCGATCGCATTTCAAAGGCCGCGATCGCACAGCACACCAGATACACCAGAAAACAACAGCAGCAAAATAGAAGAAAAATGGCCCAAAATCGGGACCCCGTCCAAACACATGACTCAGTCCCATAACACCCCACAAACTTTCTCGAGGCTTCAAATCACATCAAACAACGCCGAAATCACGAATCGCACTAAAACCCAACTTTATGAACTTTGAAATTTCTAACTTTCACATCCGATGCCGAAACCTATCAAATCACGTTCGATTGATCCCAAATTTTGCACACAAGTCATATTCGACATTACGGACCTGCTCCAACTTCCGAAATCGCATTTCGACCCCGGTATCAAAATTTCCATTTCTGGTCGAATTCTTCAAAAACCTTCAGTTTTCTATCTTTAGCCAAATGACCTTAAATTGACTTCCGGATATTCGAATTCACTTTCGATCGCGCTCCCAACTCCACAATCACCATAAAAAGCTATTACCAGACTCAGAATCCCAAACGGACATCAATATCATTGAAATGTACTTCAAGCCAAACTTTAGAAATTTCTTCAAAAATGCTAACTTTCACAATATACACCGAAACGTTCTTAGGTTATCCAAAACCCGTTACGGACATACGCCCAAGTCCGAAATCATCATACGAACCTGCGGGAACTCTCAGATCCTGATTCCGAGGTCGTTTACTCAAAATCCCAGCCTTACTAGATTTCTTCAACTTAAGACTTCTGAAATGAGAATTTTCCTTTAAATTCAACTCCGATCTTCCTGAATTTCAATTCCGACCATATGCACAAGTCAATATACCTGAAATAAAGTTGTTCGTGACTCCCAACTGCTGAACGACGCGCTGGATCTCAAAACGACCGGTCGGGTCGTTACACTGATCAAGAATGATAAAAATGAGTTGATACCCACTAGGACCATGACCGGATGGAGGGTATGCATGGACTACAGAAAGATGGACAAAGTGACCCGCAAAGGTCATATTCCATTTCCCTTTCTTGATTAAATGCTAGACAAACTTGTCGGGCATGGCTACTATTGTTTCTTGGATGGGTACTCAGGGTACAACCAGATTCTCATAGCTTCGGAAGACCAGAGAAAACTACCTTCACATGTCCGTATGGAAAATATGCATTCTCACGGATGCCTTTTGGATTAAGTAATGCACCCGCTACCTTTCAGCGGTACATGATGGCCATATTTACGGACATGGTGGAGGACTTCCTCGAAGTCTTTATGGATGATTTTAGTGTTGTTGGGGACTCATTTGAAGAATGTTTGGAAAATCTTGACAAGGTTCTAGCCCGATGTGAAGAGACAAATATTATGCTTAATTGGGGGAAATGCCACTTTATAGTCGAGAAGGGAATTGTCCGGACATTTAACAAATACTGAATTACATTATGGAGATGAATAATTTTCCGAAAAGTAAGTAATCTATATGTAATTGATTGCCACAAATATTTTATCAGAAAATCATTTTCTACCAAGGAGGGCAATAACTTCCCTCACTTGTTCAAAAGGCAAAAAACTAGTAGAGGTATGCACAATACAAAATTATTAGCAAATTCAGCAAATAGTGTTTGTAGAATTTCTACATCCGCTTCAGACCCATTCCTCAACCAATGTGCTATTTACCAGAAGAAAAGGAGACCAAATTATGATAAAAAATTATAGTGCAATGAAAGGTGATTCATATCCTTCTTATGTATTCTGCACATGCAACATCAACTCACAAAATAAACCCATACTAATTAGTCATTTTCGTAACCCAACCATTTACTTACAACTTATAGCTAAGCTGAAGGCAACCGCGCTGACATTAGCAGTTGGCATAGAAGCTTCAAAAAGTCAAGGTAAAAAAGGATTTGGAGTTTGAAGACATTACCTGATTTGAGCACAATATTAGAATAAAAATGTGTTAGGGCTTTTGGGTTTCATAAAAAAAGGTTCACATTTTGGGGATTTAGAAGAAGAATGGAGATTTGGAAGTAAAATGGAGATTCTGCATAGAGAAATAAAGAAGGGAAGAATGAAGATTCTGTATTTTGGGGTTTTTTTAATGTTTAGGGTGTTTCATAAATTAGGTTCATATTTTAGGGATTTGCAAGAAGAATGGAGATAAAAACGAGAAAGGGAAGAACGGAGATTCTGTAGAATTGGGTCTTTTATGTTTAGGCCTTAGGGTGATTTTAGGGTCTTTTATTTAGTTCTTTATTTTTATATATCAGATACTTATCATTAGTGGCAACCCAGTCACCACAAAAAACCCTTAGAGGCCACTCCTTATTAGTCGCTACTAAATATTTTCCATTAGTGGCGACCCAGTCGCCACAAAAACCCTTTAGCGGCCACTCTCTATTAGTCGCTACTAAATATTTGGAGCCAAATTTTGGGTCATAGCAGGAACAAAAATACGAGATTTAGTGGCACATATTAGAGGCGACCTACAAAAGTCGCCGCTAAAAGATTTTATTTTGTAGCCACTTATCAGGTTGCCATTATTGATATACTATTTGTAGCAATAAATAAAGTCGCTACTAAATATCGTCACTAAAATATAAATTTCTTGTAGTGTCCTCGATCATAAGATCTCAAATAATGGAATAGAAGTGGACAATGCGAAAATAGAAGTGATCTCAAAGATACCTCCTTCTACTTCCATGAAGGGTGTTAGAGGTTTTCTTGGGCACACGGGGTTCTATCGAAGGTTCATCAAAGACTTCTCCAAAGTGGTGAACCCCTTGTGCAAGCTACTAGAGAAGTATACAAAATTTTATTTCAATGAAGAGTGCATGAAAGATTTTGAACTCTTGAAGCATAAATTGACAACCACTCCAATCATTACCGCACCAAATTGGAGCTCTCCCTTTGAGCTTATGTGCGACACAAGTGATGTTGCGGTAGGAGCGATTTTGGGGAAAAAGGTGAACAAGATATTTGATCATGTGTACTATGCAATAAAAATGATGAATGATGCCCAGGTTAATTATACAGTGACGGAGAAAGAGTTGTTAGCAATTGTGTTCGCCATGGAGAAGTTTAGGCCTTATCTCATTGGTGCCAAAGTGATTGCTTACATCGATCACACGGCACTTCGGTACTTGATGACAGAAAAGAACTTGAAAACTAGATTGATGAGATGGGTTTTGTTGCTTCAAGAATTTGACCTCGGGATCATTGATAGAAAAGGAAGTGAAAATTAGGTTGCAGATCATTTGTCCCATTTACAAGAGGAAGGGAGGACCAAATATGGTATTGAAATTAATGGTGCTTTCCCGGATGAGTAGCTTCTCTCGGTTTCTTTGAATGGCATGCCATGGTTCGCAGATGTTGCCAATTTCATTGTTACCGGCATTGTCCCGTGTGAGCCCTCTTCTAACCAAAGGAACAAACTCAAACAGGACAGTTTGGATTATTATTGGGATGAGCCTTATTTATTCAAGATTTGCAATGATGGGGTGATTCGTAGATGTTTCCCAAAGGAGGAGAAAATGAGTATACTTGATGCTTGTCATTCCTCGCCCTACGGTGGTCATCACGGTGGGGTGAGAACTGCTTCCAAGGTTCTAAGCTGTGGTTTTTATTGGCCAACCTTGTATACAGATGCAAGTGATCTTGTCAAGAGATGTGATGAATGTCAGAGAGCTAGGGGAATATCACAGAAGGATGAAATTCCTCTCACCACTATTCTTGAAGTTGATATTTTTGACGTGTGGGGAATAGACTTCATGGGGCCTTTTGTGAGTTCGTGTGGAAACACTTACATTATGGTGGCAGTTGATTATGTTTCCAAGTGGGTCGAAGTCATGGCTTTTCCCAACAACGAAGCCCGGAGTGTGGTGGCGTTTCTCAAGAAAAATATCTTTACACGGTTTGGTACTCCTCTCAACTCCCTATCACCCCCAAGCTAGTGGACAAGTGGAGGTCTCAAACAGGGAAATCAAAAGCATATTGTCAAAAACTATGAACGTAAATAGAACGGATTGGTCAAGAAAGCTCGATGATGCATTATGGGCTTATAGGACTGCATTTAAGACTCCAATCGGTATATATCTGTACTGATTGGTGTTTAGAAAAGCGTGTTATTTTTCGGTTGAGCTAGAACATAAAGCCATGTGGGCCTTGAAGAGGTTAAATCTTGAGTGGGATATTGTGGCAAATATCCGGGTGGAACAACTCAATGAGCTAGATGAATTCCGGTTTCATGCCTATTCAAGCTCATAATTGTACAAGGAGAAGATGAAATACTTGCATGACAAATATGCCCGAAACAAGGAATTCAAGGAGGGTGATTTGTTACTTCTCTTCAACTCCCGGTTACATCTATTTTCGGGAAAGCTTAAGTCCAAATCGAGTGGCCCCTTTGAAGTAGTGCATGTAACACCATTTGGTGCTCTTGACTTGAAGACAAAAATGGTGAAATCTTCCGGGTTAATAGGCACCGTGTGAAGCGTTACTTGGGAAAGTTTGATGATAGCCACGCGGTGGCCTTGATCGAGTTCCAATGATGATGGTAACCTGCGTCGTGTCACGACGTTAAATCAGGCGCTTCTTCTGTGGCAACCCAAGTGTTTCTTTTTCTTTTTCATTTTTCTTCTTAGATTAGGCTTTATTTTGAATTAACTGGTTGTAAGATTTGTGTAGGAATTGTTTGTGTTGTGCAGGACTGATATTGGAAAATTGGCTAAGTATGGAAATTGGATCGCTGATCGCGCTCAAAATTTCGCGGTCAGCGTGAGCAATTTTGCAGGGGCGTAAACGTGCAACGGTCATGGACTTGAAAAGCCTTGAATGACACCTCTCTGAAGTTGCATCCACGTCTGTGGTCATTAATTTGCGGTTAGCTGCGCTTTGTTGGCGGTCGTGCCTGTTTTTCTGTTGTCAGCGGAGTTTTTCTAACAACAACTCTTCAAAAAGCTAAAAGCGCGAACCGTAGTGAAATTCTGAAGCCACGCCCAGGTAGGTCGGTGGGCCCTTAGGTTTTAAGTATAAATAGGAGGGCCCTCCTTCTTTTACACTTTTCGAACCGTGCATTCTAATATCCATACTCTATTGTTCATACTCTAGCCTCTGCATATCAACCTTCTTATACTAATTGAGAATCATTTTCTACCACAAATCAATCAACTGGTATGTTCAAATTTTGTATGAATTTTGCCTTTTTTGTTTTCTTTTAATTGTAGTTCTTTCTTTTTCTTTTTAGTTAGTTTCATTTTTTCTATCTAATTAGGGTTACTACATGCCAACAATCAAAATCATGCTTAATTGATGATAAAACTAGATGGGTAATTAATTATCATGCCTAATGGGGGGGATGGGGTTATTCATTTTACCACTTAATTGCCAAAATTCTTGCTAAGTGAAAAAAACCCCAGGTCATAAATTGTCCTTCAGTGCCCGTATTGTTTGAATTTCGCGGACCGCGACCCAAATTTTGTGGTCTGCGCGTTCAAGTGTGTAAGTACTGAGTCAGTTAAGTGTTCGCAGCCGCGATGATTTTTTCGCGGTCCACGGTAGCCTTTTCGCGGTCGAGTTGATAATTTCGCGGACTGTGCTTCTAAACTTCAGAGAGTTATTCAAATGGTTTGCGTCCGCGTTCCTTTTTACGTGGTCAGCGTTTCAAGTTTCGCGGTCGCGCCCATATTTTCGCTGTCAGCGGTGAACCAACTTCGAAGATTGGGTAGTCTGAACCCTAGTCTTCGCTGACCGCGTCTCTTTTTACACGGGCCGCGGTGGCTATTACGCGACCGCAACTCCTTTTTCGCTGTCAGCGGTCCATACTCTGTGCAACACTGTGATCATTTATCTGCCTTCATCTGATACTTTCCTGGATATATTACTAATGAGCTTTCACTGATTGTGTATGCAGATAATGGTTAGATCTCGAGGTGGACCGGAAAAACAACAAGGGAGGGGAGATTCCTCCCGGGGCCGGGGGAGAGGAAAACAAACTGCACCCCTAGCTCTTAAAAGGATCATTGGGAATAAACAGACCCTCCGGAGACCTACTCCAGATACTTCGGAGACCAGTGAATATGTCCCTTCCTAGGAGATTTCCGAGGGAGAAGTTGCCCAGACCCAACAAGAGTCACAATCTCAGCCTCTCTGGCTCGTAAATAAATTCACCTCTTTGTCTGGATCTTCTGATGGCTCTAGAGATAGTGAGACTCCAACACCTCTTGCCCAAACTGCTGCAACTCCGGCCTCCACAGCAGCCCCAGCCAATGTTGATAGTGACGAGGACGTCTCGGATAACAGGAGAGGTGGTGACACCCGGACATGGGTTTGGTTGGATCAAGGAACCTGGCGGTATGGCAAGACCGATTCGTCAGTGAGAAGGCCTACCACAAGTTCCGGGAATGGTGGCCTCAAAGGTCACTCACACTAGAGAGGGTCTTCATTGAGAGAGATCATCTACCCCACAACCCCAATGTCAAGAGGCACTTCAATGAAATTGTGGGGTGGAAGTTCTTCACCAGCAACCTACCGGAGGCCAATGAATATTTGTTCAAAGAGTTCTATGAAAATGTCGCCCACATCAAAAAGGGCACATATTTGACCAAGGTCCTGAACCAGAAGATTATGTTAGATGGAAAGACTTTGAATGACTATGCTGGGTTCAATTATGAGGATGAGTCGCTCTATCCGGAGAAGGTGGCTCTGGATGAATTAGCCCGTCCATGGCTTGCATCGGTGATAGCCATTCCTGGGAATACTCTAGCTTGGCATACACCTGGGGTTCCAATCTTCAGGAACACCTTGAGCTTTGAAGAAAAGGGGTGGTTCACTTTTGTGTGCAACCGGATAGACCCTACTCAGCATGACAGTGATATGTCGGTCTCCCGGGCGATTATTGTGGCGGCTATCATGGCTGGGTTACCTTTAAATGTGGGGAACAGTATGGCCAAATTTATTACCAGAGCAATTGGCAAGCATGAAAGATCGTATCCCTTCCCAAACTCCCTCACCATGTTCTTAGAGGATCAGGGAGTTGGAGGGACTTTGACACCAAAGTGAAGCCAAAAAGGCCATTCTCCTGGTACAGCCTTCAGAGTCCAGACAACCCCAAGTCCAAGGGAAAAGCCACCACCTCCACTTGCCAGTCTTAAGAGCCAGGGTTAGTAGCCACTATGTCCGAGCCTTCCGCTGTCGAGGGTTCATCTGTTGCCATGCCACATCCACCCTCAGGGCCATCTGCTTCTATTCCACCATCAGTGCCTTCTTCATCAGCTTAACCTCAGACTGCACTGAGGGTAAATCAGACTTTGACCGGCATCAACAACTTGATGCAGGTAGCTACATCAAAGCTATCTGCCTTGTCCAGTGTCATAGCAGCTCAGGCAGTTCCAGCACAGGTCCAGATGCCTCCATCATTGGAGGAATCATTGAATACTATTCTTGACAACCAAAAGAAAATTCTGGAGTCTTTGGGCACTCATGAGAAGGCAATCAAAGAGCTGGGTAAATAGGTGAAGAAGGGTCAAGAAGAGTTGAAGAAGGAGGTGGCGAAGCTTACTTCAGTGGCGACATTCCTCTGGATCTCCTTATGGGAGAGCCTGCCCCTGCAGCACAGACATCTCAGCCAGCACAGGTACCAGAGCAGGAGGCTGCCAGAGAGCGGTGGGAAGAGTGGTGATACCCCAGACGGAGGACTTGGAGATTCAACTAGACGACCCCGAGGGAGGTGATGAGTCTAGCCAGCCACAGGACCCCACCAGTGACCCCATGCAGACAGAGGCCTCATAGGGAGTTCTCTTTACTCTCTATACCCTCTATTCTATTTTTTCTTTTAGCATTAAGGACAATGCTAATTTTTATTTGGGAGGGGGGGCCTTATTTTGATATGATGATTTTGATGATTGGTCTGTAATAATTTTGTTACTATTTCTCTTTATTTTCTACTTATCGTACTTTTATTTTCGTACTTTTTACTTTTGGTATGTATATAAAATTACCATTCCATGTATACATTCATCTCCATTTTGTGTATATTCGTTTCAATCCCCTATTGTACATATTCATTTTACTTTCCGTATTTTTACTTTATTACTTCGTTTGTAACTTTCCTTAATAACTTAGATTCTTATTTCATTTAGTAGTTTCTTTTTACAATTTTTCGTGATCAATAAGCCTTTGGTTTTCTTAATGCCACGGTTCTTTCCAAAGGTGGAATTTGTGTGAATCGGGTGGCTATTCCCAACAATGGATGGCGTGACAACCTTCTTAAGGGATTGAGTCTGTTTTTATTTTTGTTTTGATTTATAGTAGTAATGAATAAAAGTGACTCAAGTAAGCTTCACTTGGCACTAGAACATTTACCTTCGACCTCATGGTTAGAGACAAGTTGGCTGACGAGATTAGCTCTAGTTGTTACCTTTAGAATCTTGAGTTGACTAAAACTATCATCAAGTGGTTCCTGTTGGCCGTATGTGATCTTCAATCTTAGTTTGGGTTGTTGTGGGCCTTCGACTCTATTATCTTTAACAATCCAGTAGCTTGAGAGGTGAGTTTTTAAATTGCAAGTCCAAGTCCCGTGCGAACAAGTCCAGAACTTGCCCTGAATGTTTTCTAGGCAAAATTCTAAGTGTAGCTCGGCTTGAGAAGTGATTATAGGCTCTCTTTGGCCCCATTTGAATTTGAAAATTTCCATAGCCTACCATTATGATATCCTTAGTAAACCCTTTGAGCCTTAGCCTTTTTCATTCAATAACCACATTACAAGCCTTCATCCGTTCTATAATGACCCTCTCTTGGCACCCAATCTTTCCTTAGAAATCATGATAAACAATAGTCAAAAACATAAATTTGGGGGGAGACACGAGGAAATTCAAAGTGATGAAAGATGCAAAGAACAAAAAGAATTGATGAAAAAGGAAAGGCAAAAAAAAGGATGAAAAGCCAAAAAAGAAGCATGTCAAAAGAAAAGTAAAGGTTGAATGAATTCAAGAAAACAATGTTGAAAGGTTTGGAATGATGAGAAAAGGAGAAAAATGTTTGTCATATAGAAGAAAAGAGTGACAATGTGTCTCTCTAGTTCCCCCAAGGAAGAAGAAAATGACTCAAAGAGTCAAGAAAGCATGAACCGAATTGAGAAAATGGAGTGCTTAAGGAAAGATGATACTATCATAGTTCATTGTGTACGACCTCAATCCAAAAAGCCTTCATTACATCCCGCTAAAGCCCTATAGAATTTCAAGTTGAGTGAGCTTAAATTAGTGGTGATTTACATGAGGGGCAAGCATATGGTACTTAGAGCCAGACTTGTTGCATTCTTTTGAGAGTGATGAGCGCACTTCTTTGTAATCATGGTTTGAGTGTCATGGTCTATAAGGTGAGATGAGCTCATTAAGAGTAGAGGAGAGGGAGTCTGGGATCCACAATGACCTACGTGAGAGAGCGAGTTTCCTTGATGAATCGAGTTAACTCTTGATGCTCTTGTGTCACATTAGACCTAAGAAACTCAAGAAGTCATAGTATAATGTTGTTGATAATTCATTTGTTTTTAGGTTAATTGTTAGTTCCAATTGATGCTTGATGATGTCATCTTAGGACAACTAAAATTTTCCTTTCTTTTTCTTGTGGAGGTGGGAATTACCTTGTTTTCTTGAGGACAAGTAAAAGCTAAAGTTTGGGGGAGTTGATAACTAGGGATTTTAGCCTATTATTTGCTCTCTTTTCCTTAGGTTTTGGGTCAAAAATGCATTAAGGTATTCCCGAAAACTGATTTAAGGTGCTTACTTGTAGGTTTTGGTCAAAATGAGGCAAAGAAGGCAAAATAATCTCATGAAGGAGTCAAACTTGCACAATCCAAAAGCAGAAAATGGACCGCTGACTGCGATGGAAAAGCGTGGCCGCATAGGGTTCACCCTTGAGGAAGATACTATTACACGGTCTGCGAGATTAAGGTTCAGAGAAGATGCACTCAAGTGCAAACACTGCCGCTCACCGCACTACAAAAGCGCGGCCGCGACAGGATTTACGCTAATAGAGTCGATTGAGATTCAGAGAGTTGCAATCTTGGCTCAAACAAAGAATTCGACCCCGGTCTATATTACGCGGCCGCGAAGTTACCGGCCGCGGAAGCGATGAAAATTTCGCTGGGAGCGTGATAAGAGGTTCAGAAACTTGGCAAGTGAAACCTAACTAAGGAACGCGGTCCGCGAACATAATATGCGGCCGCAAATGAAGCCAACGTGGACGCGAGTGTAGTCACATGGTCCACGAAATATGTTCCAGTCCAGATTCAAATGAAGAAAAATGCGAACCACGCTTATTATTGCGCGGCCGAGAAAGGGCAAGCACGGGCGCGCTCAATATTACGCTAACAGTGAGACCTCCGTAGGGGCATTTGTTTCCAGAAATTTCAGATGTGTATAAATAGATCTTTTCACATTTTTTGGTTACGTTTTGTACTAGGAAGCTCGTGAATAGACGTACTTTACCACTTTGAGTAACTTTAGAGTAGTTTTAGCTTATATCTTTAGATTTTGTTCTTGTAATTGACTTTTCTGGCTTATATTACATCTCCATCTTTGATTTCTATCATTATCATGAGTAGCTAGACCCCATTGCTAGGGTTGTGACCCAACCCTAGTGTGGGTACTTAGGCCTCATTTGTTTGCACTTAATGGAGGTCTGAATCTTAATCGTTCAGATCTCAGACATTAAGTGCGTTTGTATTTAAAGTCTGAATCTTGATCATTCAGATCTTAATAATTAAGTGTGTTTTTTTTTTTTACTTCACAACCACTTAATAGGTCTGAATAGGTCTGTATGATTAAGATCTATAACAGAGACTTAATTTCATTAAGATGCTATCACATATTCATTATTATCTGCTGCCACCGCCTACCATTATCAACTACCACCACCACCACTCTCACCACCACCACCACCTCCACCACTACCACCATGCCACCATCATCCTCAATCATAGCCGCCACCATTATCGACCATCACCACCCACTATCCCGCCACTCCGACCACCATATATCATTCTCACCCACAATCAACACTCATTCACCTCAACTACCACAACTGACCACCCCATCACCACCAACAATCACAGCTGACATTGCCCATTATTATAACCTACCACCACCCACCCACCACCTTTCTCACTCACAACTACTACCACCACCTACCATTATTAACTATCACCACCCACCACCACCATCCTCAATCATAATTGGCACCACTACCAATCACTACTAGCTACTAGCATGAACCGCCATCATCAACCAAAATTACCACCAACCACCGCCTCTATCACCCGTTAGCCATCACCACCAACAACTATCATATTTTAAAAAACTATATATTTTATTGATAGAATATTAGATTAGTTAGTATTTCATTTGAATTTTATGTTTATTAATTTTCAAATAAAGATAAATTTTATACATTCAGATGTTAAAAATCAAACAGTCTTAATTATTTCTATTCAGATCTTAATACACATCTTAATATATTCAGATGTGTATTCAGATTCAGATGTCTTAATCTTAATACACATCTTGATATTCAGATGTGTATTCAGATTCAGACGTCTTAATCTTAAAAAAAAAAATGAGGCCTTAATGGGTCTTCAAAATTAGGGCTTAATTGTTTATGGGTTAGTAATATTTAATTTGTTTCATGCTTTAATTGTAGAATTGGTGGTTGCATACACTGGTTCATGCCTTTTAGACTTATAGTCTGTTTGGCCAAGCTTCTAAAATCCGCTTATTTGGAGAAGTGCTTTTTTCAAAAGTACTTTTACAAAAAGTGCTTTTGGTGAGAAGTAGTTTGTGTTTGGCTAATTAATTTGAAAAGTACTTTTAAGCAGTAATTAGTGTTTGGCCAAGATTTTGAAAACTGCTTCTAAGTGTATTTTTCTCAAAAGTGCTTCTCAGAAAAGTGCTTTTGGAGATAAGCTACTTTTTTTTGCTTCTCTTCGAAAGCGCTTTTTTTCCATCCAAAAGCTTGGCCAAACACCTCAATTTTTGGCCAAAAGTGCTTTTGGCCAAAAAAAGCACTTTTGGCCCAAAAAAAAGCTTGGCCAAACAGGCTATTAGGCTCTTCTTGAGAAAGAGGGCCCAAGTCTAGATAAAATAGGCTAACAAGGAATTAGGGTGAATTCAAGAGATTGATATCCCCATTTAAAGGGTTAAACCTAGAGATAGTAATACCCGACTTGAGCCAATTTCACTTGCATTGTTTGAACACCCATTTAGGCTTGAGAAAGCCAAATACGATAAAGTCACTCAAACTACCGAGAGGTATAGAGTGAGTAATTACGTGTGAAGGTTATATCACGACCCCAAATATAACAAGCTAGTCCTAGATTTTAGACCCCATTAGATACTCGTCTAGGCGAAAGTCACTTCCCTAGTGCTTTTTATCATTTGAAAACTCCTACAAAAACATTGTACTTAGATTATTTTCAGTAATCAATAGCATAAAAATTAGAATAGAATTAATCCCAATCATGGTTAGAAGTGCAATTAGAAACAACACGCAACTCCCAACCAATATTAACTCCTTGTGGATATCGATCCCGACCTTTTGGGTAAAACTGCATCGACCACTCCTCACTACTTTATAGTGGTGTAGGGTTGGAACCGATCATATGCCCCGAAGGCTTGTTGCGGCGTGCAACCCGATCCAACATTATTGCGGCGCGCAATCCGATCCAACATATCTCACACAGTTCTCAACCCGGCACTCAGGCCCTATATTGGTCACTAGCCTCTCCGGCCTCACCAATATCACAATTACATCCCAAACAGAGGATATAACAAGTATTAATCAAATCATGAGAGAGGGCTAAAATAAAAGTCATAAGCAAACGGTGATTGAGTACATGACAACAATTTAGCAGTCAATACAACAAGATCACGACCACTGCGGGTCCCAATAGTGTTTTCATAAAGCCTAAGCATGGTTCTTAACATGTAAGACAATCAATAACGCGAAAACAAGAATGAACAGGTAATAAGAATGGGCTATTTGACTTTACAGCCTATCGGGACGGACCAAGTGTCAATCCCACACGGTGCACGCTCACACGCCCATCACCTAGCATGTGCGCCACCTCTAATATCAACATCATATGAATTTTTCGGGGTTTCATACCCTCAAGACTAGATTTAAGACCGTTACGTACCTTAATACGAACAAATCCCTACTCTGCAATGCTCTTGCCTATCGATTAGGCCTCCAAATGCTCCGAATCTAGTCCCAACCAGTACAATACCATTAATATATGCTAAAGGAATTAATTCCACAAGAAAAACTACTAATTAGACTCAATAACCCGAAATTGGCTTAAACCCGGCCCCCGGGCCCACGTTTCGAAATTCGACAAAAGTCACAAAATCCGAAAACCCATTCACTCACGAGTCTACCTATATGAAATTTATCAAAATCCGACATCATTTGGTCCCTCAAATCCCCAAATTGCACTCTCCAAATCCTTAACCTCAAACTCCCAAATTTCACCTCAAAACCACACAATCTAGGTGGGGAAAACAAAGGGAAATCAAGATTATTGATCAAAAACGAGTTCAAGAAGCTTACCTCAAGAATCCCCTCGAATATCCTCCCCAAAATCGTCTAAGCCCGAGTTCAAAATGTTGAAATGAAGCCAAATTCACGAACCCTCATTTTTAAACAAACTGCCCAGGCCTTTCGCACCTGTGGAACCGCTTCTGCGGTCAATTCTCCGCTTCTACATAAGCCACTTAAGTCCCCTAGGGCCCGCACCTGCGCTCCAGGTTCCTCACCTGCGGACGCGCTTCTACGGCCCTTTCTGCGCTTTTGCGAAACCAGCCTTCGCCTCACTACTTCGCATTTGCGAAGCCCTTCTCGCATTTGCGGGCTCGCAAATGCGCATTTCTCTCCGCACCTGCATTTACCTCAGGCCATCCCCATCTCCGCATCTGGTCCAATCCCACCGCACCTTTGGCAATACCCTCGCAGGTGCGATTACACCAGCAACAGGCCAACTTTAGCAATTCTCCAAACTTAAAACTTGATCCGTTAACCACCCGAAATACACCCGAGGCCCTCGAGACCTCAACCAACCATACCAACAAGTCATATATCAATATACGACTTAGTCGAACCTTCGAATCATCAAAACAACACCAAAATACCAAATTACTCTCGGATTCAAGCCTAAGAACTTCTAAACATCCAAATTTCGCAAACAACGCCGAAACCTACCAACCTACGTCCGAATGACCTCAAATTTTACACATACATCACAAATGACACCACTAACCTACTTCAACTTCCATAAATCCATTCCGACCCCGATATAAAATTTTCCACTGCAGACCAAAATTGCCAAATTTCTAACTTTCGCCAATTCAAGCCTAGTTCCACTACGGACTTCCAAATCACATTCCGGATGCGCTCCTAAATCCAAAATACCTAATGGAGATAATAGAACCATCAAAATTCAAATCTAAGATCATTTACACATAAGTCAACATTTGGTTGACTTTTCCAACTTAAGCTTCTAAATAAGAGATTAAGTGTCTCAACTCACTCCGATACCACTACGCACCCGAACCAACTAACATGGTATATCATAATATAGCTGAAGAACACATAAGGAAGTAGAAATTGGGGGAACAGGGCTATAACTCTCAAAACGACCGGCCGAGTCGTTATATTACGTAATGAAGTAACTAATGACTCATCTATGGAACGTATCCCGATAGCCAGTATTGACATACCACTGCATTATTGTAGTGGGAGAAATTTCAATAGGCAACAGAATACACAAGAGAAATTGTCTTACATCTCACTACCCCAAAGTAGTGGGAGTAATGTTGAGCAACCTGAAATTGTTCTGCACTCTGCACTCCAGGAAGAAGTTAATGTTATTCCAGCATCGCAAGGTGTGGAGGATAACATTGACGCTTCAATTCCAAAAAATGATGTGGTGATTCAACAACAAAATACTACACCTGTAGTGATTAGTCGTGGTGGAAGAATTATAAGAAAATCTCTATGTTTTACGTTCTTGGGATAATCTTATGGTAGAATCCATGAAGATCCTAACACAGAACCTATTATTACGACGAAGCACTACAGGATACAGATGCTGATAAATGGGTTGCTGCTATGAAATCCGAAATGGAGTCCATGTACTCCAATCAAGTCTGGGATCTTGTAGAACCACCTACTGAAGTCATACCCATTGGTTGTAGATGGATCTATAAGAAAAAGAGAGGGGTGGATGGAAAAGTGCAAACTTTTAAAGCTGACTTGTTGCAAAAGGATTTACTCAAAAAGATTTTTGCCAGTTGCCATGCTTAAATCCATTAGGATTCTCTTATCCATTACTGCTCATTATGATTATGAGATTTGGAAAATGGATGTCAAGACAGATTTTCTAAATGGAAGTCTTGATGAGTGAATCTATATGGAACAACCAGTTGGTTTCATAAAAAGTGGCAATGGGCACATATTGTGTAAATTAAAAAAATTCATTTATGGATTGAAACAAGCTTCTAGAGCATTGAACACTTATTTTGACGCATCGATTAAAACCTTCGGTTTTGATCAATGCGAAAATGAGTCTTGTGTTGAGTGGTAGGGCCGATAGTAATACACTGTGTGGGATGGAGTAAGGGCCCTTCTCTATAAGAAGTGGGATGGAGATAAAGTTATATTTTTGGTTTTGTACGTAGATGATATTTTGATCATAGGAAATAATGTGAGCATGTTGAATTCAGTAAAGGAATGGTTTTCCTCACATTTCGATATGAAAGACTTGGGACATGCGACACATATCCTTGGGATCAAGCTTATGAGAGATCGCAAACGAAGGATATTAGGCTTATCCCAAGCACTTTATATTGATACTATTCTCACCAGGTTTAGCATGCAAGATTCCAAGAAAGGCTTTCTCCCTTTTAGACATGGAATCTCTCTGTCGAAAGATCAGTCCCCAAAAATGACCGATGAGATGGAAAAGATGAAGGTGGTCCCTTATGCTTCTGCTGTAGGGAGTCCCGTGTATGCTATGATATGTACTAGACCTGATATATGCTTTGTTATGGTTATGGTTAGTAGATTTCAGTCTAACCCTGGACGAGAACATTGCCGTCAAACATATAATCAAGTACTTGAAAAGGACTAGGGATTATATGTTGGTTTATCACACGGGTGATCTTGCACCCATTGCTATACTGATTCAGATTTTCAGTCAGATAGAGATTCTAGAAAATCTACCTCAGGATATGTTTTTACCCTAGGAGGTGAGGCCATAAGTTGGAGGAGTATCAAACAACCATGTGTTGCTGATTCCACCGTGGAAGTTGAATATGTGGATGCATATGAGGCAGCTAAAGAGGCTATTTGGATCGGGAACTTTCTAAAAGATCATAATGTAGTTTCTTCGGTTCAAGCACACATATATATATATATATATATATATATATATATATATATATATATATATATATATATATATATATATAAAAGACATTTTCTCTAGTTCATTGAAATGAGCTTATATTCCAAATCTTGATATAATTATTATGATCAATGTGATTTGTTTATTGTTTTGATTTATCAAAAGGTACAAAGGTACAACTCTATTTAAAGTTAGTGTATGCCTAATAGCCTGGACAATAACAAATAACATTTTTGAAATAATAATTAGCTGATAAAATTCATGACTCGATTTTGATTTTGACGATACCCCTTTATGTACGCTTATAAGTTTTTATGTGAAAACCCGACCGATGGATTTTCTATCCCTCACATGAAATAGTTTAAGCGGGATTAAAAATGATTTAATTAGTTGATTAAATCAAATTTTCAGTGATTAATTGGTATTTGGAATCTTAACATGGGAAGTTAAAATAAGTGTTAGTGAATTTTCGAAATTCATACTGAGGAGTTCAATTACAGTTTTTTAGTGGAATAAACTGCAATTAATTATAGTAAAAATTAATTTATGCTAAATTCTGAATTAATATTATAATTAGTAGCGTCTTATTATTTCTGTGGTGCCTGCTATGCCTAGTAAAAACCTGGACTGACGTGGGTTAAAAGTGACTTGAAAAAAAAAAAGTCATTCGGTAGAGTTAGAGTAGGATTCTACTGTACAAGTAGAATCCTACACGCTTTTAGAAGCCTTGTTTTTGGCTAAAAACATAATCTAGTGAAGGAAAGACTATTTTCACCCAATAACTCACCTTTTAGAGCAACTTCTTCCAAGGTCTTACTAGTACCATAAGGAGAAGACTGCAGCCCTGTATTCTTGATGCGTATAGAATTTCTGTAACGATTTCAAAAGGTTAGTGTTTTCTGATCTTATAATTGTATCATTATCTAGTTTATATGTATTTGATGTCTGGTTATTCGTTTGCTTATATATATATATATATATATATATATATATATATATATATATATATATATATATATATATACTTACATGATTTTTTTTTTCTGGTAATATTTTGGGTTGAAAATTGGCTCGTGACTAGCGGAAGTAGATCAATAACCATTAAATATAACTCAAATTACAAAAATATATTTTTCCTTTAATCTTATGCAACGAATTTGTGCATTCCCCTACCTAACATTAGATAATATAAGTCTCGACTCTGAAACCTATCGCTATATTTTTCTTTTGTTGGATGTGAAATTTGTAATGTCTGGACTTGTCATCAAAGTTTGTGTATTTATTGGGGTTAACAATTTTATGCAGACATTCAAACAAAAATTATGTTCTTTTACACACTATTTTAATAAAAAGGTTAAGGTCACCTAGAGATAATGCGTCTTTTTCGCTAGTTGGAAAAAGCTGTTGAGGAAAACAAGGCATAGCAAAAAGGCAAGTTGAAACAGAAAAACATGCATACACACTACATGCAAACAATAAACAGAGTTTAATCCCTTTGGCATTTTCTGATCTTAGGAATATCTCTGACACAACATTCTCCTTTTTTGAACTTTACCACTCAATCTCATTTGGGTTTTGCTCAGAATTCAAGATCTTGATTGATGTCCCTTTTCATTTTTACAGAGTCAAAATCTTTTCCTTTCTCTTGTTCTCCTAAACCAGCTGATAAAATCATTTCTTATTAAGTCACGTTCCAATTGGCCGTGATCTCAAATTAGTTGGGTCGGTTATATCAATGTTTATATTCATTTCATTCAATTTGTCATCAATCAAGGAATTGAATAGCAAAAGATTCTGATAACTGCAAAAATGGGAGGTTGTTTCAGCAAGAACAAATATGGACAAGCAGATGGGAAAAGGTATAGGCCAAGAAGAGGAGCAAATGCTGCATATCAACATTATCAACATCCAGTTTATTATCATCGAAACTATCAAAGACCACCTCAATATAAGCCCCCCCATTCACAACCACCTCAAGAAAGGCAAGTTGCTGTGAAAAATTCACAATCCCATATTCAAGATACCATTTTGGGGAAGCCATTTGAGGATATTAAAGCAAATTACACACTCGGGCAAGAATTGGGTAGGGGTCAATATGGTGTGATTTACTATTGTACTGAGAATTCAACTGGGCAGGCTTATGCTTGCAAGTCAATATTGAAGAGGAAGCTTGTGAGTAAGAAAGATAAGGAGGATATTAAGAGAGAGATTCAAATTATGCAGCATTTGAGTGGACAACCAAATATAGTGGAATTCAAGGGTGCTTATGAGGACAAGTATTCAGTGCACCTTGTTATGGAACTTTGTGCTGGAGGGGAGTTGTTTGATAAAATTATTGCCAGGGGATATTACTCTGAGAAGGATGCTGCTGATATTATCAGACAGATTGTAAATGTTGTCTATATTTGCCATTTTATGGGTGTTATGCATAGGGATCTCAAGCCTGAGAATTTCTTATTGACTAGTAAGGATCAAAGTGCAATGCTAAAAGCAACTGATTTTGGACTTTCTGTCTTCATTGAAGAAGGTGTAAACTCTTCCATTATCATACTTAAGATTTTGTGATCAATTTACATCAATATTGCTACTAGCTTTTGTCTGTCACTGTACAATGACAAGGTCATTTAGGCCCAGGACACAGACAGTAGCATCTATGTGAAAAAGATTTTCAAAAGGTAAAGTTTTGACTGGTGTACAAGCTAAAATGAACTCAGAAGAACAAGTAAATGTTATATGGAGATGTATTTAATAGTTATGCCTGAAAAAGAGTGGAATACATTTGCTGCAGTTTGCTCTCCTGGTTCTTATATACTGAAGAGGAATGTTTGTACTGTAATCATGTATCAGTACAGAATGCTTGTAAAATCAGGGTTTTATCATTCGATAGTATTCAAATTTATGTTTCATTTGCTGATTTCAGGTAAGGTGTACCGTGATATAGTTGGTAGTGCATACTACGTAGCTCCTGAAGTATTGAGGCGTAGTTATGGAAAGGAAGCGGATGTATGGAGTGCAGGTGTTATTTTGTATATTCTACTTAGTGGTGTACCTCCATTTTGGGATGGTAAGGACAGAGATAAAAGCATAACAAGATGCTGTACTTGGTGTTATTTTCTCTACTTATTTTTTTAACATGTCTTGCCATCTTTCAGAAACTGAAAAGGGAATATTCCATGCTATACTAAAAGGAGAAATTGACTTCCACAGTGATCCATGGCCATCCATCTCAAATAGTGCCAAGGACCTTGTTCGAAAAATGCTGACACAGGATGCGAAAAACAGAATCACATCAGCACAAGTTCTCGGTATCTCTCACTTTCTCACTCTCTCTCTCTCATTTTGTGTAATCAAAGGTTACAACATGATCTTCACATTTTATATAGTACTTGATCAATTTGTCTTTATATGGTCATGGAGAGAAACATTGGTATTTTGGTCCATAGTGTGACTATATATAATATATTGCCATAGCACTATTAAGTATGTAAACAGATCATGTACTTGGCATATGCAATTAAAGGCAAGCTGGAGTTGTGTTTAGCCTTTCCGTAAGAGCTCATGTTTGCCACTTATTGGACAATACTTCATGTTTTCTTCACAAAACATTAGGTAACAATCTACTAGTCCCTCTGTTTCAATTTATGTGTCTTAATCTCCTCTTTAGTCTGTTAAAAAAAGAATGCTGCATTCGATATTTAGTAACTCTTCAATTCCAATATCTCACATGGAATGTTTAAGACCACAAGATTGGAAGTGCATTTTGGTACATTATACACATCTTTACTTTAAGACTACAAGAGTCAAACTAGTTTCTTGCTGATCTTACGAAGAGTGAATTGTTTACCATTTATATGACCAATATGATGATGACAAGAAAGAGCAAGAGGTGGTTTCTTTACCAGTAGAAGGTGATAGCTTTGTTGTTTGGCGACTTATGTTTTATGAATAAAAGTGAAAGAAGAATTTAGAGCTACAATATCTCTATTTATCATATCCAAAAAAAAAAGCTTGTTTTTTGGTCTTTCGTTGGCTGTATCTAATATAAAGTCAATATTTGATTGATTCCACTATTGGATTTTCAGTTACTTTACTTTATGCTTATGTTGTATCACTAGTAGCCAAATACTTGTTTCTTCAGATTCTTTCTTAGTGAGTATATCTTGCCTTTTTAATTTCTTCCTAGTCCTTTCCATTTTGACTTGCTTATCAGGTTTCTTAGTCTTCTTGATATATGATATCTTCACTTGCTTGGATCTTGTTTAGTATGCTGGAACTAAACTATGTGTCCTTTTTAATATACTTTGCGCTTACTTCTACAGAACATCCATGGCTTCGAAGTGGAGAAGCATCAGATAAGCCTATAGACAGTGCAGTCCTCTCCAGAATGAAGCAGTTCAGGGCAATGAACAAGCTCAAGAAACTTGCATTGAAGGTAGAATCTTATATTGCAATTATTATTTCTACATGACAAGTCGTTGAATATTGTCGTCACTTAGAATGTCTCTTTGACCTTCATTAGTGTTTCCTTAAAGTGAGATGTAGCATTGTCCAGGGTCTTGATCTAGAAAGTATTACTGCGATCAAGCTGATGTTTCATCTCTTTAAGAAAGTTGTCACAGAATTGGTTAAAATTTGCTTTACTGAATAAGAAACTGTCCAACATCAACTAGTTCGTTCTTTCACAAGATGTTTTTGGGGGTTGAGCGAGGTCTTTGTTGATGTATTCTTTTCCATCAGAAATGATTTCATATCAAAGGTGGAGAAATTACAGTTTTTGCAGTTGGCTAACATGTAATTAGTTACCTAGCTAGGCACTGAAAGATGCTGTAGATATTGGCTGTTTCCATTTTCCCTGATTGTTCTCAAATTTCAACCTCCTGATATTCTGTTATTCGCAATTCCCCAGGTCATTGCAGAAAATTTATCTGAAGAAGAAATTAAGGGTCTGAAAGCTATGTTTGCAAACATGGATACAGACAATAGTGGGACAATCACTTATGAAGAATTAAAAACAGGATTGGCTCGCCTTGGATCAAAGCTTTCAGAGGTTGAAGTTAAGCAACTTATGGAAGCTGTAAGTATGATGCATTTGACTAGATTTATCTGTTTATTTTGGCTTCCTGTCAGATTTGTTACTCCTATTTATCCTGTTTATGGTTCTATATTTCAGGCTGATGTGGATGGAAATGGAACGATTGACTATATCGAGTTTGTTACTGCAACAATGCATAGACATCGGCTTGATAGGGATGACCATCTATTTAAAGCTTTTCAGTTTTTTGACACGGACCATAGCGGGTGAGTCCACAAAAGTGATCAGAATTTCAGTGTTGCTCTCTTCCGGCTAAGTGTAGCTTATACTAAATCTTGGTTGTATAGCATAATTTTCCCAGATATCAATACAGATCAGTTAGGATAATTTTGGTAGGAGCAAAATGAAAAGCAGATTTCAGCATCATTGTCATTGAGTGCTTATATTATATTATTATGATGACTTGATGGGAGACGTTTCCCTGCATTTGGTTCATGGATGGAGTTAGGTGCTGTTTCCAGCTGAGTCCTTTTACTGTTGGACCTTCAGGATGTGTAACTGAGAGGCGGTGGAGCCTATGCTCTATAGTCTATGGGTTAATTAAACCCTGTAATTTTGATGAGAAACATACATTTATATATGAGAAAAAACAGTAAAATGTCAACAAATATTAGATTTTGGACCCATAACTCCATACAATGAGTTCAGTGTTAGGAACCTTAAAGATTGAATCCATCAAATTTAAATCCTGAATCTGCCTCTAGTCTATCTCTATCAGTATGACCATGGATGGGATTGGCCATGCGTTGGTGGTAGATATTATTTACAGGTAGGGGCATGCTTCTATATGAGTTAGTGCTTTTCTGATATCTAGGTTATTATTACTGCAATCTTACCCCTCACCCCAGTATCAGTGCGACCGCATTGTGTCACTTTAACATATTACATATGGTAGCTCCCATAAAGAAGTTAATCCCGTTTAATTCTACAGATTTAGTAGGATCTGTCTTAGGCATTATCATTCCTTTTAGATGTTTACCTCTTTATTTTTGTAAATGTGGTTCAGCTTCATAACAAGAGATGAATTGGAAAGTGCTATGAAGGAGTATGGTATGGGTGATGAGGCGACCATAAAGGAAATTATAGCAGAGGTGGACACAGACCATGTAAGTAGTTTCAGGTGCAATAATGTTAAACATTTGTAGCTCTACAATGATACTGGATTATACCTATATTCTTTCACTTAAACAGGACGGTAGGATCAATTATGAGGAGTTTTGTGCGATGATGAGGAGTGGAACACAACCACAAGAGAAACTTTTTTAGTTCCTTCAAAACAGTAACCTTGCAAACAGAAAAGGCGGAATAGGTATTCTTGATGTACTTGTCATACATGGTATCTCCAATCTTTTTTGACAACTTTGGAAAGCAGTGGAGTAAAGGAAGCATTTTGGTGTACATCCAATTTAAAGCAGAATATCTAATAAAATTCATATATTTATAATTCATATTCCTTCCATCCCAAAAAAGAAGGAAAATATTACTACTCTATTTGAGAAATCGAGCTATTTTTCTTTTATTATAATTTTGCGTCATCAGTACAAGATTTATACTGATGGATTGGTGACCTTTCTGAATATGTATTGTTCTGGTCTTAGGAGCAATTCAACCTATAACTAGCTTGTTAGCGTATTATTGTTATGTTTGTATGCCGTTACTCTTGGGAGACATACTTTGTTCCCTTACAATACCATCTCTCCATTCCCTTAATCATAGCTCACTGGTCAAGGGGAGTTCAAAATCTTTGTTAGATTGTTGGTTCAATTCTCACTAGCTATAGTCTCTTTTAATTTTTTTTTTCTTTTTTGAATCCCTTTAACGGAAATACTACCTCCGGCACTGCTTGTAATTATAATATTGTAGCTCTTCTGTCTCTCCGTCTGAACCTCTTTGCAGTTATTAGTTTTAGCAGCCCTGATGTAATGTTCAATGATAAAAATATCTTTAGTATGGAAAATTTAATATTTGCCTTTGAAGGGAATCTTTTCTTTATTTTTCCATGAATTTGACCAAATATTTGAGGCCTTGTGTTTCAGTTTTACCTTTCCTCAAAGGATGTTTCTGTTTCATGTAACTCTAATATATGCTCGTATGTTTATGATAAAGAGAGAAGAGATAGAGACAAGAAACGCCTTCTTCCTCCATTAATATATGCTCGTATGTTTATGATAAAGAGAGAAGAGATAGAGACAAGAAACGCCTTCGTCCTCCATTAAGGAACTAACAAAAGCAACGTACTGGGAATGCAATAAACGACGTTGTCGATCTTAATAATGAGTACAAGTAATATCAAAAGCAAGTTCCTAGTGGAGCTTATAAACGTTGCCCAAGAATATCTGCTCTGCTCCTCCTGAATCAATTAATACATTCAGCTGAACCCATTGATTTCGATACCAACTATGTATACATACTCCAAATAGGAAAACATATGATCACGCTTAAGATCCTGAATTCCCCTCCTCCGGTAACACACTGCATTAATTTTATGCTAAAAAGCCACTTTAGAGTGCAAAAGGATCTTCATATAAACCAAGTAAAATGGGGGTCTTCAGCTTTAAAGTAGGAAAACAAGCCCATTCAAACATATATAGTGGTCTGGTGTGACATTCAGAAGGAAATTAATTAACACAGTAACGAAAATAAATATGTTGAGCTTGTGTCTCTACCTAATAGTCCTTATTAACAAGGCCAGGATTATGATCCTCTGCAAAACCAGAAAGAGCTGAAAATAATACAACAGCAAATTAGAGAGAAGCTTTGGAAGCCATTGTGTTTTAACCACTGCACTCAAACTAATTAAGAGGTCAGTGTCGACCTTCATATTTCGATGATCCTTAACTACTTTTTAAATACTTAAGTAATAAGATAGCTGAAACTCACAGTAAAGGATAGACCTTTTTTTTCCATTTTCCAATTAAAAACGTCAAGTCATCAAGCATTTACTCATTAGCAGACAATATGTTGCTTACTCTAATGCCTATTTGTTTACTGAATCCCAGTTGTAATAGAAAAAGAAAAACTTCCCAGGAAAAGGGGAAGAATATAATATAAATGTCGTAGTTTTCTTCCAAATAATCCGGCCAAACCTAGAGTTCATTTCTTATGAACTTGACAAACAAAATTTCAAAATAAAATGACTTCTTTAGTGGAAGTAAGAAAGCAAGTTCTATGTGTCATTCCATGCTCATTGTCTCCTTCCTACC
>ML262216.1:40889-66577 GCA_005239495.1 Nicotiana undulata
CCACCCCGTCCCTCCCCGCCAAGCCCCACCTTTACGTCGCCCCTTCCCCCACCCCACCGGCCACCTCCACTCGACCCCCGACCTCCAACCCCTAATTTCCAACTCTATAGTGTTTGACTAGATAATATATAATTGTTCTTTGGATAATATTTTCAATTTGTTTTTCATAAATGAGAACATAAGTAAGAAAATTACTTATATTTTTCTTCGTACCAACACACACCCTAGTTCTTAAATGTTTTCTTGTTTTCTTTTTTCCCTCTTAAAAAGGTTCAAATACACGATTACAATACACATGTAGGAATGTAAGATTGAATCGGAATTTTGCATGAAAGAGGCAATTTGCATATCCAAAATATAAGAAGACGAAAAGGAGAAGTAACTGTATAGGGAAAAATACAACATGACACGTAATCATTTAAAAGAAGGACACGTGGAACCCAAGATGGGGATGGCTAATAAGTGGGGATTTTGACCGTTTATTTGCTCTCTTTTACTTGTGTTTTAGCTCAAAAATGCTTAAAGATATTTCCGAAAACTAATGAAATGTGTTTGCTTACAGGAGTGTTGCAATATGAGCCAATCAAATCATAAAGGAGCCAAATGTGAACAAGAACCAAAACAGGGCAAAAAGGCCAACAGTGTGGACCACACAATTATTGTGCGGCCGCAGAAGAGGAGATTCAAAGAATTTATATTTGGGTAAGCTGAAGGAGTGCGGACCGCACAACAAGTGCGACCGCACTCAAAATTGTGCAGTCTGCAGAAGTGAAGAATCAGAGAGCTGTGTTCAATTCCAAAGTCAAGGAGTGCGGACCGCATCATTTTTTTTGCGGCCGCATAATCAAGAGCGCTACCGCACTCAGAATTGTGCGGTCCGCAGAAGGCCAGCAAAATCCAGAGCTCGAGTTCAAGGAATGCGGGCCGCACTATAATTGTGCGGCCGCACTCAGAATTGTGCGGTCTGGACAACCTCCGCAGGGGCATTTTTGTCAGATATTTTCAGCTTAGTATAAATAGAATTTTTTGTCATTTTTAGGTTAAGTTTAGTTTTGGGGAGAGCACCTAAGCCGTTTTCTTTGTTGTTTTGAGAAATTTTTCACTAGATTAACTTCTAAACATTAGATTTTCTTTCCTTAATCAACTATTATGCATTATATCTTAATTTCTCCTTTAGCTTCTTCATTTTTTATGAGTAGTTAAATTTTCTAACTAGGGTTGTGACCCAACCCTAGTGTGGGTACTTAATGGGTATTTGATTTAGGGCTTGTTTATGATTGGGTTGGTGATATTTAGCCTTGTTCATGATTGAATTCAAGAATTAATGGTTGCAAACATTGATTCATGCCTATTTGACTTAGTCTCTACTTGAGAAAGAGAGACAAAGTCTAGGAAAGCTTGGCTACAAGAAATTGGGGTGAACTCAAGAAATTGATAGCCCCAATTAAATTGTTAAATCTAGAGATAGTAATACCCTAATTGAGCTATAATCACTTGTATTGTGCAATACCCATTTGGACTTGAGAAAGCCAAATTGGGAAAAATCACTCAAACTATTAAGAGGTATTAAGTGAGTACCTGGGTGTGATTGCTATATTACGATCCCGACTAATCAAACTTTCTCTAGACTTTACAACCTATTAGGTAATCACCTAGGTAAAGGTCACGACCCTAGATCCCTTTATCATTTGAAAATCAACTCAAAACCGAAAATATTGTCCTTTAGTTTTATACTTGCATACAATAGGGTAAAGTAGAAGTAGTACACCAATCAATATCGTGAAAGTGTAATTTGAGTCAAAACATACTTTCGCGCTAAATATATGCCTAATCCTTATTCTAACACCCTATGTATTCGATCCGGACCTTCGTTGGATTTATTATTGCATCGACTGCCTCACTACTTAATTGTGGTGTGGGTTTGGCCGAGATCAATTTTTGGCGCCATTGTCGGGGAGTTAAACGGATTTAGCTATATATCTAGGTTTTTTGTGATTTGTCTTCTTTTCCTTGCGAGTCACTAATTTTGTTTTTGAATTTCTTATAGGTACGAGAATGGCTCTCAACAACAATCCCATTGGGAATTTTCCTTTGGGGGAGGAAGTGGACGATGATCAAGGAGATGAGGTTCTGCTCGAACCTCAAGCTAATAGGCGAGGTCGACCGCCTCATGATAATGTTCCCGTCCCTCCCCCGCCTCCACTTAGAGCGGCAGCGCACCGGGTGTTACCAAGCAAGGGTTATGCAAGTGCTATAGTCTCACCCCGCATTAGGGCGGGCAACTTCCAAATCACCAATGGGATTCTTACACTACTTGAGCAACGAGGATTCTTCACCGGGGCTCCGAGCCAAAATGCCTACAAGCATCTCAAGGGGTTCGTCGATACTTGTTGGGGGAGCAAGCAAACAAATGTCTCTGAGGACGCGCTGAGGTTGAGGCTATTTCTCTTTTCTCTACGGGGAAAGGCATTGGATTGGTTAGAGAGATTGCCCATCATTCCGTCCACACTTGGGATGAGTTGGCGGAGAAATTCATTTCCAAATTCTTCTCTCCGGGACATACGGCAACACTTCGGAATGAGGTTCTTGCATTCAAGAAAGAACCCAATGAGCCATTGCACGAGATTTGGGAAAGATATCGTACTCATGGTTAAAGAGTGCTCGAATAATGATATGAATGAGGCCATGATCCAGCAAACCTTCTACAGGGGGATCAACACAACAAATCAATGTGTGGTAAATCAACTCGCCGGCGGGAACTTTCATGAACACACCTTATGCCGAAGCTTGTGAAATTTTAGATGAGATGGCGGATACCTCTTCGGCATGGCAAAGTAGAGCCAATGTTTCGCAAGGTGACCCTAATGTTATTCACCTACACAAGGAGCTACATGATCATGGGCAAGTTATTTCTGAGTTGACAACTACCATAAACCAATTGGCAAAAGCTCAGCTTCAACAAGTTCAAGGGTCGAAAAAAGTGAATGCAATAGAAGGTGTGAATATGATGGTAAACAAGAGACGACAACAAGGTCCGGAACAATTCATGCAAGATGATAGTGGTTATGATCAAGGTGATTTATTCAATGAGCAAGAAGAAGAAGTTCAATATGTCAACAATTATCAAGGTTAAAGAAACAATGCTCAAGGACAAAATCAACAACAATGGAGGTCACAAGGTCACCAAGGGAATTGGAACAACCAAAACCACCAAGGCAATTGGAGTGGTGGCAATCCTAATCAAGGCAATTGGAACAATCAAGGAAATCCAGGAAATTGGAGCAATCAAGGCAATCAAAGAAATTGGAATAGTCAAAGCAATTAGGGTGGCAACAATCAAAGCAATTGGGGAGGCAATACTCAAGGAGGGTGGAACAACAACAAAAATAGGGGGCAGGGTTTTATAAGGCCTCCGATGTTCAAACAACCAAGCAATCCACCTCATTATCTTTCTCAAGGCCCGAGCTCTTCTTCCAATAAGATGGGTAGAATTGAAAACATGTTTAAACAGGTGATGGAGAAGAATGTCGAATCCGATGCTCAATTAGCCTCTCACAACACTTCAATTCAAAAATTGGAGGTTCAATTAGGCCAAATCTCACAAGCTTTGAATACTCGTCCTAAGGGGGCTGTAACGACCCCGGCCGACCGTTCCGAGAGTTTTTCCCCAATTTATGCTTCATTATGTGTGGTTCAGCTCTTTTATGTTGTGTTGGGTTGGTTTCCTGGGGTTCAGAGTGATTGTGGAGAGAAATGAGACACTTAGTTTATTAAGTTGGTTATTTAATTGGAAAAGTCAACCCGAAGTTGACTTATGGGTAAACGAACTCGGAATTTAGTTTTCATGGTTCGGATAGCTTATTTAGGTGATTTTTGACTTAGGAGTGGGTTCGAACATATTTCGAATGTCCGTAGTAGAATTTGGCTTGAATTGGCGAAATTGAAAATTTGGTGTTCTTCGGCCGGCAGTGGAAATCTTGATATCGGGTTCGGAATGGAATTCCAAAAATTGGAGTAGGTCTATAGTGCCATTTAGGATGTGTGAGAAAATTTTTAGGTCATTCGGATGTGATTTGATAGGTTTCGGCGTCGTTTATGTACATCCGCCAAGTCACTGTGGGATACTCATCAAGTTCTGCTTCAGCTGCCTTGAAGCTATCGAACTTCATTCATTTAGCCCCTGAGTGAAGGCTTGTACGGACCATTCATCGGAGACTGGTGGTAACTCCATTCGTTCTGACTGGAAACAGGATACAAATTCCCTCAACATCTCGTTCTCCTTTGCTTGATTTTGAATACATCGGACTTCCTTGTTGCAACCTTAACCAGCATGTGCCTTTACAAACGAGTTTGTCAACATGGAAAACGAATCAATGGAGTTCGGGGGTAGGTTATGGTACCAAATCATGGCACTGTTAGACAGAGTTTCCCCAAACAATTTTAGCAAAACAGACTCGATCTCATCGTCTTCCAAATCATTTCCTTTTATGCCACAAGTGTATGTAGTTATGTGCTCGTTGGGATCGGTAGTCCCGTTGTATTTTGGGATGTCTGGCATCCGAAACTTCTTTGGAATGGGCTTCGAGGCCGCACTCTGGGGGAATGGTTTTTGTACAAACTTCTTCGAATCCTGTCCTTTCAAAACCGGAGGTGCTCCTGGTATTTGGTCGACCCTCGAGTTGTATGTTTCTACCTTTTTGTCATTGTCCTCAATCCTTTTTTCTCTCGACTCAATCCTCTTAGTGAGTTCCTCGAGCATTCTCATGACGGTGGGATCAGTTCCCGACCCATTGTCGCTTGGTCTCTCCGGGGTTGGCTAGACATGATGAGCGATTTCTGGTCCTTCTACGCTCGGAGTCTTTTGTTGACTCTGCAACAGAGCGATAGCAACTTGTTGTGCTTGCAACATTTCAAAAATCACTTGTAGACTGACTTCTCTTTGTCCTCGAGCATGTGTCCTTTAGGCGTTAGGTTGGTCCCCTCCGTGTACACTTTCTTCGACATCAGTGCTCACATCGACGTTCAAGGCAATGTGTGAACCAACATCGACAGGGTTAGATGTTGGTGCTACCCCAGGGTTAAGCGGTGGCACACCGGTCCCTAAAGTTGTTGCAGTGTTTTCTCCATGGAATATGAGACCGTTGTTTCCGTGCGCTGGTGCGTTTGCTGAGTTAGACATATTTTAACTTAAAACCAAAGAATCTTGGACAAGAAAAAGTGTGAAGAAATAACGTGTGTTATCAGAAAACTAGCACCAAAATAATCACTATTATCTTTAGCCCCACGACGCGCGCCAAACTATTTACCTCGAAAAAATACGAGTAAAAATTAAATATGATTTGTGGTTTAAAAGATACGTGATTTATTCCAGTACTAGTGAATAAACAGATAATATTAAGTATAGGTAAGAAGAATTGATGAATCAAACCAGTGTTGTTAGCGCAAAAGGGACCTCGAACTCGATATTCTCAGGGGCCTCGAGGTGGGTTAAGAACAATAAAGTAAAAGCAATAAAGCTGAAGAACAATTGTGGAGCACGTAAACGAGAAAAGATGAGTAGAATATTCTATTGCAGTGAATGAGATGATGTTTACAAATGATTGGGGTCCCCTTTAAATAGGAGGGGAAAACCCTAATATGGTACATTTCTAATTATGGCAAAGAATTCTATTGGTACAGCTCCATAACAACCTAGTACGGATTTGTACTATTTCGTACAAATCTTATCCCACAATTTACGTCTTGATCCACGTATCCTTGAGAAATTCCCGCTCTTTCTTGAGTGTCATCGAAACGATACTATCTCGAGGTAGGGCGTGCAAGACCGAGATTTGCCCCCCCTCGCGGTGTGCACTTCCAAATTGGGCTTGATCCTTACTTCAAGCGAGGCGAACTCGAGCTTGAGGCCACAAGGTACTCCGAGAGTTCTTCGATTTCGACCGTATACAGTATATATATATATATATATATATATGAGTTTCGGATAGTTAGTAGTTTATATTAATTGAGGTAGCTATATTATTTAGTTCATTTTTACTAGTTTGGCCGATCACTGCTATTGTTTTATTTGTTTGGTTTCAATTAGTTTATGTGTTGATGTTGTTTTGGTTTAAGTACTTTGAGAGACATGTTATTTGGTTTATAAGCTTGTTTGGCTGGCTTAATAGCTATGTTGTTGCATTTCAAATTGATATTCCACTAATGGTATTGCTTCTAATTGGTATTAGTTCATAATGAGGACTATTTTGGTTGTTTTAAGCTCTAATTGGTAGTATTTATTGAAAACCGGAAATCTCATTTTTTGTTTTTCAGAAATTCAAAATTTCCGACCGAATTCGGTTGAAAATTTCAAATGAATTTTCCATATTCTTGAAATTTTCTGAATTTTTGAATTTACATTTATTTATTTAAATAAATTTACAATTACAAATAATTATATATTTAAAATTCCGACCGATGTCGGTCGCTATTTGAAAAATAAAAAAAAATAATTAATACCGACCAATTTGGTCAGTATATGTAGTTTGGTATCCGTCAACGCGTTGAAATAACCGACCGTTTTCGGTCGGAAAATTTTGACCGATTTCGGTCACCTTAGCGACCATTATTTTTCCGATTAATTAAAAGCGGTCGGTCGCTTTTACTCAAATTCCGATCGATTTCGATCGATTTTCCACTTTTCCTGGACGAAATTAGCCAGTTTTTAGTAGTGTCTTTAGTGTATTTTTGAAGAATATGTACGAAAAATCAACACTCATGTCACATCCATTGGTGAAACAGGTTACTAAAGCAAATGAAGGATTGATGTAACATAGTCTGCGAGGATTGATGAACAACTAAACGTATTTTTCACTAGACCGTGATTAGAAATTGGAAATGTAATATCATAAACACCACAAATAGAGTAGTAACTTGGAGCAAAATTACCATGTAAAAATGGGGGTGTTGATTGTCATAGAAGACACGCATGAAAAAGATAATATTTACTTCAATATGCATCCACCTCGAACATTTCACAAGTTCTATGATAGAAGCCTCGCAGGAAGTGATTCTCAGTGCAGACAGTTAAGAAGCCAACGTAAGTTGTGTTAAAACCTGCTGGAAATGATTCTCGCTTGTTCATTACTGAGGAGAACACATCCTAAAGCTTGTGGAGAAATCGCCTATTTAGCTAGGCGGATATAATGAAAGCAAAATTCTCAAATGGCAAGAAGACACTTGAGGTTGTTTATTTCAAACCACTATTTCCATGAAAAGCTCTACAATATAAAGTCAAGACTACACCAATTGCATAGGCTAAAAGTGATAGCCAGTATCATATTTACTTACCTTTTAAAACTTATTTAAGAGCAAGATTGCCTTAATGCCTCGTTAGTCGTTCTCCTTCTAAACTGAGCCAATGAGAAACAAAACGGTCAGTCAGATCATGGAATGATGGGATAGCGGAAATAGGTTTGTGTTCTGCTTCCAAATTAAGCCATATTTTCCCAAGTGACTTTCCAGTGATCCCATTTCTTCTTACTAAAACAAATTGTAATTATGAGATCAAAATAAGAACAAAACAAAGATAATGAAGGGCTCACACAAATTCCAACCACTTTCAATGTATAGGAAGCATAATAAAATCTCTAAAGAGGATTTAAGTGAACTGGCAGAACATTCTGATGGAAAACAAAATAAATGGCACTCAACCCTCCAAACCGATGAACTTAACTGCAAAAGATAGAAACTGGTTTAGCTTTTATCTTTAAAGAATCAACTCTATACTTCAGCAGCTAATGCCAATTAAATAAGGCATACCAGAAACAGAAAGAGGAGTAGGGTTTAGTAGTTCTAAATTAGTTGTTAAGAGTGAGGATTTTAGAGGCAATCAATCTAGGCAATGCAAAGTAAAGCCGAATACTATTAGAACAAGAGAATATACACAAAAGAAATGTTTAGGGAGCCATTAATGCTTTAGAGTTTTGAGTATTACAACAGGAAGAGCTCTCAATTAAATTCTGTTCAAATTCTTAAATGAAAAGAACAAAAAGAGATTGGATAGCATGCCTCCCATGATATATCTGATTATTAACAATACATGCTTGATAGTGAAATTGTTGAATTGACAGGAAAATAAAATGCTGTCATTCAATGCAGCAAGGAATTGTATACAGAGTAAACATTTTGGTCTATATATATGACTATGATATATCATCCTGAACCCAGGACGCAGAATGACAGTAACAATAAGGAGACACATAAAACTCCAAAAATTATGTCACAAACTGCATGATCATAATTTTATAACTACATCAGTCGCCATAATGAAGTAATTATGCAATAAAAGCAACTACCTGATGTGAAGAGTCAAAAGATATATATTTGTGCATTTTTATTGCCTTACATTCTCTAAAGCAATAATAACAATCAACAACCAAGAAACAGAATTTCCACTTCAATCAACAGTCATTTAACACTTAAACTAGCATCAAACTTAAAATGCAGTAAACTCAGCATTAAATAACACAATTGCGAACTAAAATGGATTTAGACGCATGCACATATAAATATAAACATAAAAACAAAAGCTAAATATATGACTTTATTCATAAAGTTTCCTACAATTCTTATAACGCAATGTACTGCATATATCTCCATTCCCTAAACTGAACATAGTCCATATATTCTTTTCAACTTTTTTTTATTTATAATATGTATACATGATTCAAGTTGAAAAACAGTAAGTTCGATTAAACAACTAGATCCCCCTCTGGCAGAGTGAAAATTGGTGCAACAGCAGTGAGCTTCTGTCTGTGAAGGCAACGGGGGCGGCCGTTTCGGATCCTCAAATTGAAGCAGGGAATGCCATCAATTGTTGACAGATCTATTACGGCACGGGGAATATGTCGGTAGAGTGCCAGTTGGGATTGAGAATCGTGGAGCCTTGATTTAGCAGTGATTTTAGAGTACCTAATTTGGGCAAGTGCACCTGGTTTAAGGTACGTGTAAAATGATGGTGCTGAAGAAGATGTTTTCCTGATAATGGGTTTCATTTTTGGGCACAGAGAAGTTATGCTAAACCCTAGTGGAATTTGGATGAGTGGAGATGGGGTTTGAGATAAGGAGTTTGAAGGAGTGGAAAATTAGTGGCGCGGGAGAAAATTATTATTGGTGCTGGACTCTTCTTATATTCCTGGTTGGTCAACTTCGAACTCCAAAAGCCTCGAAACAAGCCCGCCCCCGCCTCCATGTTAAACTACGGAAAATTCAAATTTTTGGGTTGAGAAAGGTTTTATAGCTCTGTCATTAATATTTTTCTTTGTCGTATGACTCTTTGACAGGAGATCACTAAATAAAATATGTGATATCTTTCTACGCTTATTTTATTACTATGTTCAAATTACAGTTATTCATAGGAAATCATCTGCTCTTGTTTTTTGTTTTGTTTGGATATGCACTCAAATCTCTTTATAACAACCTCGTTTGTTCCGAATATTTTTAGATGTTATAGTAAAATATTGTTATATAAAACATATATTATAACATAACATGAAAATCGATTCCGAAAAAATTTGACTTTTATAGTGAAGTGTTGTTATATAAGAATGTTGTTATAGAGATGTCTCACGGTATCAAGTATTTTTTTGGTTTATCTAAGCTTGAGTAACATCAAAAGTACTCTACACCAAAAGCCAACTTCTGACTTTTCTAATTTATATAATTTGATTAATTTTTATACTATTAGTATTTATAATATCTTTGTTAATCCTCGAAATATGTTCAAGGTCTGTACTTAATACACTAGATGCTGGATGGTTACAGGTCATTTTTGGCGGCATGTTTGGGGAGTCCGGAACCCAATTATTGGGTTTTTGGACAAGTATGACACTAACAGCTGAAAAAAACTAAGAGTTATCAATTTATGTATAACGCGGTAATAAACAGCGCTATACTTTAACGGTGTTTCAGTTGTTACGGTTTATTACAGCGTTATACCTATATAGCGCATGATTTTTCCGCGTTATGCTGATAGGATTTCACCGGAAGGTATAGCGCATAAAAAAAACAGTGGTATACCTGTATAGCGCATAAAAACATTGCGTTATACTTGTTTCTGGGCCCACCAATAAGTTAACCGACTTAACAATAATTCAGATGGGTATAGCGCACATTAAAAGAGCGTTATACATAAAAAAATTCAGCCCCCCCCCCTCCCCCGGGCTAGCCATTTCCTTATATAAAGGGGTTAGGATTTTACGAAAATCCATTCAAAAAATATTCTAACTCCCGTTCAAACTTTTCTTGTTAAATTCTCAAGTATTTTTTCATAATGTCTGAAGAGCGAAGAATAAGAGTTTCATTATATTGGGGGGGGGAGGGAGGGAGGGGGGAGGGGGTGAGGTTGTGATGGAATAACTCTGTGAGTACAGTTTATCTCCACAGTGTCATGTTAAATTTTCACTTACAATGGAGTACGATAAACTAGTATCGTTGTTATGCAAAAAGAATGAGTGTGAGGAAAGGTTAGGTGAAACTTAAAGTAACCGGAAGATATCCGTATTCCGTCACTCCGCAAGGGGTTGCTTTTTACTCGGAGTTTAACATCGACGATGATGACACTTTGAGGGATTTTCTGAGGACTCCGGATGAATACCAGGAACTTTTTGTAATCAAAATGTTGGATATGTACGTCAAGGTCGAAGACGTTCCCAGCAATGAGGTTGCGCGTAGTAGGGATAACCCCCAGTCATCGGGTGGTTATTCTGGAGCAGTTTTTGCCGGACAAGTTCCGGATAAAGAGTTTGCCTTGATTTAAACTTATCACCGCCGGCGACTGAGCAGCGAGGAAATAATTTCTCTCCTGCTTTACATAATTCACAAGACGAGTGGTAACTTCAATTTTTCTTTGTGTTACGATGTGCATTTTTGTTGTATTGAATTTGTATTAACGCTCATATATTTCACAAGGGGTACCGGCCGGATATGAATTTTACTAGTTATTGAACCCATGCATAGTTGAAATATGCCTAGTTTTGGTGTGTTGGATCATGGTGGTCCATCCAGGAGTCATCACCAACATGAAAATGTTCATCAAGGAATTTCATCACATTACGACTTGTAAGTGAAGTGATACAGCTATATGAAAAGTAGTTATTAATTTCAGTAGCTTATTATTTTGTTGGTTATGCAGTGAAAACGAGCAAGTTGAACCACCTGTCCTTACTCAATTGCCCGAAGACGACGTATTAAATCGGGATCTAGCAGATGCACAGAGTGAGGAAGAGAACAGTGATTACGACAATAATGTCGAGGAATCCGGAGATGAGACACCCTTCCCTCATGAGGATGGTGATGAGGAGGATGAGAATGAAGGACCTGATTTGACGAGGGAGTATGCTCCACCCCCCCCCCCTAGACGAAGAGTGNTCGAGGAATCCGGAGATGAGACACCCTTCCCTCATGAGGATGGTGATGAGGAGGATGAGAATGAAGGACCTGATTTGACGAGGGAGTATGCTCCCCCCCCCCCCCCTAGACGAAGAGTGTACGAGTCCCAAGTGTCGTTTCATTCAAGGGAGATTCCTTACCTTGATAACTTTCCAAGCATGAAGGATGTGGAAGCTCTCACAAGGAATTTTGATGAAATTCGGACAGCAATGTGGGATGAGTCTAGGCCAACGGTGCTGGAAAAGGGCATGCTTTTTCCTGATAAAGCGCGCATAAGCAGCGCTTGTAAAATGCACAACCTAAAAGAGTGTCGTGAGATGATGGTATGGGAGTCAAGTCCGATTGTATACAAGGTTGTTTGACGCACGTGGTTTTGACCATGTCATTGGATGTTGCGTGCGAGCAAGAAGAAGACAGGTCTGTGGAAATTGGGTAAATACATTCCCACCCACACATGTGAAATGGACATATTCAACGGGAATCACTTCAACTTGGATATTGACTTGATTCTCCTGTCCTTATTCCACACCTCGAATCGCCCATAAGGTATAAAATCAAAGAGTGCATTACATCAATCCACCAGGAATATGGCCATGCCATTTACCAAAAGAAAGGCATATCTCGGGCGCAAACGAGCGTTTGAAATTTTCTATGCTAACTGGGATAAGTCATTTGCAGCTCTACCCAGGTACATGGCCGCACTGCAGCACTTTAACCTCGGGACGATTGTTGAATGGAAGCTTGAGCGGAGTCTGGGAAAACAAGAATATATATTCAATTACGTGTTCTGGGTGTTTAAACCAGCAATTGATGTTTTTTTGCATTACTGGCCCGTAATATCCATAGACGACACTCATGTCTATGGAAAGTACGATATCAAGATGTTGATAGCCGTTGCAGTAGATGCTAATGGACATATATTTCCTCTATCATTTATTGTTTGTGACAATGAAAGCCAAGAGACGTGGACGCTGTTTTTGAACCATTTGAAAGACCACGTTGTCAAACAGCGTTCCGGTATTTGTCTAATATCTGATCGGCACGGTGGTATTTTAATTTCTGTGGAGAACTTGCCTGCATGGAAAGAACCTTATGCCTACCACCGTTACTGTGTGAGGCACTTTAAGGCCAATTTCCAGAAGACATATCCCAACAAGGATCTGCATGATTTGATGTGGATGGAAGCAACAGACCACCAACAACATAAATTTCGGAGGCACATAGAATCTATCAGGCAAGAAGACGATGTAGCCTATCGTTGGTTACTGCGACATCACCCTAAAAAGTGGACTTTGCATGCGGATGGTGGCAGAAGATGGGGAATTCTGACTACAAACGTGTCAGAGTCTTTCAACGGGTTATTGAAGTCGACAAGAGGATTGTCTGTCACTGCCATGGTGCGGATGTCGTTCAAGCAGATGGCGGAGAGGTTTGTTGAAAGGTCTGCAGCTGCAATGTCGTTGATGGAAAGGGGTGTTGAATTTATGCCAGTACCGATGAAGAGATTTGAGAAATACAGGCGGCGAGCACATTGGCAGTCATTTTTGCAGTATGATAACGAAAGAAATATTTTAGAACTTCGCACCGCTATCCATCAAAATCGGGGAAATAATGTACATACTGTAAATGAATCTACAAGGTTATGCTCTTGTGGGAAATGGTCTATCTACCACATGCCTTGCTCATATGACATCGAGTGCTTTCAATCTGTTGGTTTAGGTATAACCAATTACGTTGATCAACAATATAGTGTTGCCAAGTACTTAAACACCTATAGTGGGAAGTTGCAGCCAATGGGTGCTGAGCATTATTGGCCGTCGGAACCATTTAAAATGGTGTGTAACAAGTCCTATTTGCGTCGAATACAGGTGCAGAAGAAAACGCGTATATGGAACCAAATGGATGTTAGTGATACCGTTTATGCGCGCAAATGTGGTATATGCTCCAGAACATGACACGACCGTCGAAAATGTCCTTCGGTTGTTTTGGGTGGCAATAGTAATCAAGCTCGTGGTGGGTGTTCTTCTAGTGTGCCCAACTATCAATGAGTTTATGTTGTAATAATTAGTTATTTTGTTTATATTGCAAGATTTATCAAATAAAATTATGTCTGTTAATTATGATTTTAACTCTTCAATTTCAGTTTTTAAATGATAACAAAAAAAAGCACAACAACCGTAACACGCAAAGTATGGAGAAAAAGCTGTCCAACTAACAAAAAGTTGTTTCGTACCCGACAGAATCTTTAACACGCAAAGCATAGTGCGGTTATATACTATGTTATGTGTATATATAGCGCGGTGAAATACTATTTTACGTGTGTTGTCTTGTCGAACTGAAAAAGCTGCCCAACTGACAAAAAATTGTTTCGTACCCGACATAATCTTTAACATGCAAATCATAGCGCGGTTATATATTACGTTGTGTGTGTTTCCTTGCTTATAAATAACGGGCTCATTCTAGTTATTTTCTGCGCTCAACATTAACTAATAACAAATCTTTCAAGAAAAGCAAGGTTTTTTTAACGTTGTCAGAAATGGTTGAACCTCTTTATGTACTAAGGTGCGAGTGCGGCAAAAAATGCATGATGCAAAGTTGTTGGGATAATGGTGAAGTTGGACGCTGCTACTGGCACTGTATGAACAAGTTTTATAAGGTTCCCGACGAACCTATTTGCAAATTTGAGGTATGGGTTGATGAACCTTGTTATCAGGAATGCTACAAAGAATCTTTGCAGCATCTTCATAGTTTGTGTTTAAAACAGTGGAAACGTGAAAGACAACATAAACGGGAACTTGCGGAGGTAAAGGCGAAACTGAAAGAGGTGGAAGAAGAAAAAAATAGGTTGGAAGAACAATTTAAGTTGTTGGAGCAGAGAATAATGGGCGGCAGGGACTAAACATTGACATGTATGTGTTTAGTGTACTACTTTATTTTTATGTTTCCCTTGTCATTTATTTTCATTAGTTGTACTGAACTTTAATTAAGTTAAGTTTTAATGTTTGTGTCATAAATTGTTGTTATTATTTACATCAAATACAAAATAAAAGGAAAGAAAATCAATGTGTCCCGCATCCGGTGTGCTTCAATGCAGCCGCTGGCCTGAGGCGCATCCCATCCTTCCTGGGTACGCTATCGAGATCGTCATCATCAAGTCGCCTCCTTATAGCCGGATGCGCCGCAGGATAATCATCAGTGGTGCTGGCAAGATCGGTAGAAGGGGTCGTCGCCCCAGTAGAAACCTACATAAGAATAGAAAGCTCAGTATAGGAAAGTATATAAGTCACAACAATTTAAATTGTCTTACCATGATCTTATCGGGTTTCTGAATGTAATCATCTGTCACAGCCATGTCAGCATCGCACGAAAGGGCCTCCGTAATGGACGGGGATGAAGCCTTAAAAGAGAAATTAATAAAGTTATGAAAAATAAATGAGAAGAATAAAAACAAATTTAAATTCAATACTAATAAAACCATACCTGCGCCTGTGATGATGAGCCATAACTCAGTCGGCGCCCACTATGCAAATCTCGGGTCGGCCGATCCTCAGTAGTGGTAGATGGGACTGGGAAGTATGTATCTCAATCCACTCCAGCAAGGTCCGTGCCCGTGATCAATAATGAACCTGACGGAGTCACCTGCGAAGCTCCTGGAGTAAGATGCATTACAAGGCTATATGACGGCATGTCCGTCTCATGAGGCCACCCAACAGATCAACAGGGGCCTCAACTCCCCCTTATTGAGGACCACCTCCTCTCCTCCCACCACTTGGACCTTGTTTGTGACATCTAAGGATGAAGCATTTGATATGTTCACCTCATTTGTTATGACAACTCAAAATCAATTAGGAAATCAACTAGCATCAATAATATCTGATCATGGTACTGAATTTGAGAATGCAAAGTTTGCTGAGTTCTGTGATGAACATGGTATCAATCACAACTTTTCTGCCCCTAGAACCTCACAGCAAAATGGGTTTGTTGAAAGAAAGAATAGAACTCTTGAAGACATGGCAAGAACCATGCTTCTTTCTAGAAAACTACCCCACAGCTTCTGGGCAAAAGCAATAAATACTGCATGCTACATAATAAATAGATGCATGACCAGGCCTCTAGTAGAGAAAACTCCTTATGAATTACTTAAAGGGAGAAAGCCCAACATATCCCACCTTAGGGATTTTGGATGCAAGTGCTTTGTGCACAATAATGGCAAAGATTCCCTAGGTAACTTTGATCCCAGAAGTGATGAGGGAGTATTCTTGGGATATTCATCACATATCAAAGCTTATAAAGTGTATAATAAAAGAACTATGTGTGTAGAAGAGAGTGTGCATGTTGTCTTTGATGAAATTAACACTCTTTCTGAGAGACAGGAACCAGAAGACGAGGAGCTTGGACTGGTGAGAAGCAGTGAACACATTGAAGCAAATATGGAAGATCGAACAGGTGATGGCCCAGGTCCAACTACCCCAAGCAACATGACAAGGGGGAACTCAACATGTGCACCCTCGCCCTAATCCTGTTCCACAACAACAAGACACCATGGAACTATCTAGAAATGAACAGTTGGTGCTCAAACCACACAGATATCAGAGTTCTCACCCTCTTGAGAACATCATAACAAATTTGACATCTGGAATCAAAACAAGATCATCCTTGAAAAATCTGTGTGCGTTTGATGCCTTTCTATCCTTGATTGAACCAAAAAACATTGGTGAAGCCCTACAGGATGCTGACTGGGTAAATGCCATGCAAGAAGAGCTGAATCAATTTGAAAGAAGTCAAGTATGACACTTAGTACCTAGACAACTAGACAGATCAGTAATTGGCACAAAGTGGGTCTTCAGGAACAAGCTCGATGAGGATGGAATTATTACAAGAAACAAGGCTAGACTGGTTGTTCAAGGATACAGTCAAGAATAGGGAATTGACTATGATGAGACCTTTTCCCCTGTGGCAAGAGTGGAGGCAATCAGACTTCTTATAGTATTTGCTGCACACATGGAATTCACTCTCCATCAGATGGATATTAAGAGTGCCTTTCTCAATGGCTATCTGAAGGAAGATGTATTTGTCAAACAACCTCCAGGTTTTGAAAGCAAGGACTCACATGACCACGTATACAAACTTGACAAGACTCTCTATGGTCTCAAACAAGCACCCAGAGCATGGTATGAGCGGCTATCAAAATTTCTACTAGAATATGGGTACAAACAAGGCAAAATTGACAGCACCTTGTTCTTAAAGGAAAAGGGTAAAGAACTCCTGGTTGTGCAAATATATGTGGATGATATCATATTTGGGGGAACTTTTGAAAAATTGAGTAAGGAATTTGTTATACTTATGGGGAGTGAATTTGAGATGAGTATGATGGGTGAGCTAAACTTCTTCTTAGGCTTGCAAATCAAGCAAAACTCAAATGGAATAATGATCCATCAACAAAAGTATGTGAAAGAATTGCTCAAGAAATTTAAAATGGAAGACTCAAAGGAAATAGACACCCCCATAGCCACAACTACAAAATTGGATGTGGATGAAATTGGTTCATCCGTTGATCAGAAGTTATATAGAGGGATGATTGGGTCTCTATTATATCTCACCGCCAGTAGACCTGATATTGTGTTCAGTGTAGGACTGAGTGTTAGGTTTAAGGCAAATCCAAAGGAATCCCACCTAACTGCAGTGAAGAGAATTTTGAGATATCTGAAAGGCACCACCGATTTGTGCCTTTGGTATCCTAAAGGTAGTAATTTCGACCTTGTAGGATATGCTGATGCTGATTATGCAGGTTTCCTGGTTGACAGGAAAAGTACTTCAGGCATGGCTCACTTTTTGGGCTCCTGCCTTGTGTCTTGGGCCACCAAGAAACAAAATTCAGTAGCTTTGTCTACTGCTGAGGCTGAATATGTGGCTGCAGCCTTATGTTGTGCTCAGTTGCTATGGATCAAGCAACAACTCATGGACTTTGGCATAGAGGTTGAATGCATTCCTATTTTCTGTGACAAAACTAGTGCAATTAGTATGACGAAGAACCCAGTTCATCATAAAATAACTAAGCACATAGATGTTAGACACCATTTCCTAAGGGATAACTATGAAAAATGAATGATCTCAATCGAATTTTGTGCTACTAACCAACAAATTGCAGATATCTTTACTAAAGCACTGAGTAGGGAGCATTTTGAGAGAAACCGGCTTGAATTAGGGATGATTAAGATCACCTAATTGAAAAACAAAACAAAAAAAGTTTGAAAAAAAAATATTAATTAAAAAAAAAAAAATATTTGGCTAGAAACACTAACATAGATAATCAACCAGACTAATCATTGCTCAGTATCATGACTTTACTTCCATACTCTCTTGCCATGTATTAATATGATTCCCTGGTTGCTAATGATGTTTTTCTATCTTTGTAAATTGAGGCAAATTAAAGACTATAACACGATGAATCTAGTTCATCGCTGCTGGTTCATCTGACTAACAAGGTACGTGCTCATCTCCATACATTTATTGAAATAATTATAGTCACACATGAGCAGGACTCTATCCTTATGTGGTTCAATTCAAATTCTCAGTACGTATCCTAAAATGAACCAGTTTCAAGAAGTCCCATCGCTACTTAATTAGCCTAGATTTAGGGGATTCTTAACTGTCTAATCAATGACACTCCTACGTCGATTAGACTCCCTCTTGATTAAATGCTCTGCCCGTTGTATTATTCATAGCCACATATTATAAAAAGGGGTCATCATTACCTCCCCCCCTTCATACCATAACAAGTAGAACCAAGTTCTTCATTCCTCTAAAAATTCAAAACTGATCAAATCTTCGTCTCTCCCTAAAACGTTCATAACAATGTCTTCACCACCCCCTGCCTCTTCTTCCTCTTCATCATCCATATGTGATTACGATGGAGGACGTGAAGACTCTGAGTCTTATTCCTCATCAGTATATAGTTCACAATCTCCAATCAGATCTTCAACCCCTGAAAACCCTCCAGTTCTTGAACCCACACCTAACCCTACTCCAGCCCCTATGGCACGAAGAGTGAAATTTCTTGCCAGAAAATCTGTTGCTTTTGGCTCTCGTGCAAAATTCTTGGAGGAAATTCTTAAAGTCAGCGAGGTTCTCGAGTCTGAATATTCAAGTGAATCCTTCAAATCCGCTAATGAGGATGAAGTACCAGGTTCATCCAGTTCTGAGCAAGGTAATCTTGAAGTTGATTCTGAAACTGCTACTACTGAAAACAGGTTTGTGTTGGTTGGGTCAGTTATTGATGTTGAAGTGCCGGATAGGCAGAGAAAATTGGGGAAAGATAGAATTCTTGAGAGAGAGGGAGAAGGAGGTTTTGTAAGGGGATCTGGGGAGAACAGTACCACTTTGGCTATTTGTGGTCCCGTTCTTGAGATTGTTGAAGAAGGTGTCGAAACTTTAGGGGGAAGTAGTGTTGCTGGGGAAGCAGCAACAGGTCTAGAGAGCTTACAAAAATCAGCAGATGAACCTGGTTTATCTATCGAGGAGACACTTACTGAGATGCTAAGGAAGCTGGGGGAGTCTTATAACCCCAAAAAGAAAATAACTCAAAAGTTCAATAAAGTCACTACCCTAGTTCCTCCAAAGAAAAGGAAAGCTTCTGTATTTGTTGATGCTCCTGCCCCAAAAGTTCGTGCTACACGAAGTGCTGTTCGACAAGGTGAAGAAGAGTTAGAAATGGCTCTAAGAGAGAGCAAGAAAAAGAAAGCTTCAAAGGGAAAGGCAAAGGTAGGAGCGCCTATTGAGGCTGTTATTGTTGAAGATGATACGATGGACCTGGTCCATCATGAGGAGCAGCCTGCTCCAGTTGTGGTTGAGACACCCAAGCCCAAGAAGGCTAAGGCTTCTTCAAAGAAGTCAGTTGTTGTGTCTGCCACACCCTCAAGCACTGGTAAAAGGACCAGGTCCAAGGCCAAGAAAGTGAAGGTTGTTGAAGAAGAAGAAGATAAAAAATGGAGTGGAGGAGAGGAGGAGATGTCTGGTGAGCAATATGACAAACTCACCTTGTTTGGCAAGCGTACAATTCTTAAGGGAAAGCTGGTGAGAGATCTGGAAGAATCTGGAATGATCTTTTTGATGGATGCGCGGGATGTACAGGGGTGGAAGGACATGGTCCTTCACCTGGAAGAAAGGCTGGCAAGGAACGAACTGGTGGAGTTTATGGCCAATGCAAGTGTCAAGAATTGCAGGGTGACCTCCACAGTCCAAGGAATTCAGATCACTTTTGATGCAAAGGAACTGGGAGAGATTTTGAATATACCTGCTGAGGGCTACGATGATTACACTAGGCAAAGATGGCCTAGTCTTGATGGAATGGCCTCAGCTCTCAACATCACCAGATTCTTTTATGAAAATGAGGAGGAACCTGAGCCTAGGCCAGTGTTCAAAAGTGAAATGAAGCCCCAGAACAAGTTGTTCTTCGAATTTGTTATCAAGTTTCTGCTTCCAAGACAAGAGCGTAGGCACATCGCCAGTTACATGGACTTAACGCTTATGGAGTGCCTGTATAGGGGAAAGCAGATTGCCTAGCCAGCTTTCATCGTTCAACTCTTGGACAGGGTTGTAAATGGAACCAAAGCACACGCTATTCCGTATGACTTTATTCTGACGGCTGTGCTTTCCCACTTTGAGGTTCCTGTGAAGAAAGCTGAGATGGCTAATGCTAAGGATTATTTTGGGAAGGACACTTTGCTGACATGTGATTATCTTGTCAATATTCTTTAGGATGAACCTAGTTCATCTAGGAAGCATCCATTCAATAGCAAAGTCAGGTCATTGGTGCAGGAAGGAGAGATAAAGGATGCAGAGATCCTTAGATTAAAATCTCGCCTTCATGAGGTGGAAGCTGAGCGGGATGCTCTCAGAGTTGAACTAGTCAAGGAGAAGGAGAAAAATGAAGGTGTTCTTCAACAAATGCTTTCTCTCCTTCAAGCCAAGAACCCAACCTTATCTGCCCCTACCCAACCTTAGGATGTCCAGAGCCACCAAAACCCCCTCATTGCCTAGTTTGGGATTTGTTCTGTTTCTGTTTTGCTCATAGTTATGACTTTTTTAGTTCTTTTTGTGTATGGTGTTTGATTACTGACTAATCAATGAATTCTGCTTCTGTTAGTTATTGACTTTGTCTCAGTTTCTTACATAGCTTACATTTATTGGTTTCTTTTGATGATTAAATCACGTTTGCACCTGCAATTGCCTCAATTGCCATGAGTAATTGTTAACAAACTCTGGTAAGTTTATTATTTTGCAACTTTTCGATGATGCCAAAAGGGGGAAGAAATATGCTTTTCAAATTTCAAAGTGTTGTGATATTTATAACCTAATGAACATGGTCTCTCTATGATAAATGCTTAAAACCATACAAAGTGTTTGAAGTGTATACAGGGTTAAGCACAGAGCTTGTCATCATCAAAAAGGGGGAATTTGTTGACCCAAGTCACTGCATGGTTTTGAAGATTGACAAATGTCTACCCAGTTGAACCAGGTCCATCAGGGCAAACATACTTGAACAGTCCCATTGGCACATGAACAATCTAGGTATAGGAGATAAACATGATTGTGAATTATCCATGAACCAAGAGGTTGTCTTCTAATGCGAAAAGGTTGCAAATTGATAAGAGGTTCGAGTTCGAGTTCAGCAAGGACATTAACAAAGGGAAGAAGTTGAGATAAACACAAACTCTTCCACCAAGGAAGAGTTGCATTAGAATTGAACAATATATCTCAACGACTGACCCTATAAAGAGTTGAAGCATTGCTGCTGAATTCTTATCGCACAAAGGCAGAAGTGAAACAAGAATTGAAAGCAAAATTCTCAAAGCTATTTTGCAAGCAGAATTCTTGTGCGATACAAAGGCTACTGACCAGCTAGAAGAACCAGTTCCATCTGTTTGTCTTTCTAGTCTAGTTGGTTGTAGTAGGTGATTTAATATTGTATCTTTCAGCTTTCTTAGAAGCAATTGTAATAGGTACACACTGTTCAAGTTAGAGTTAACTTGAAGCTTGTCGCAATTAGGTGGAAGCTAGGTTGCTACAAATGGATTAGAGTTAGTCCTAGGTTTACAAAAGAGTTTATTTTGTAAATGCTGTTTGGCTCAGAGTTGTAGTGAAGAGTTTGGGAAAATCCTACTAAGGAGTAGGTCGTGGTTTATTCACCTTTTGAGCCAGGTGTTTTCCACGTAAAAATCTTTGTATTTTTACTTTACTGCATTTATTATTCCGCAATAGTAGAAGTTGGAACACCAAGAAGAACCAGGTTCTTCTAGTAAGACATCACTCGAAATATTGGACACCAGACAAATCACCCCCCTCTTGTGTGGTATTGAAGTATAAAACATCACTCATACTATGCACAATTTTGTGTAGATTCCAGGGTTTTGCGTAGCTTGTCGATCGATAGTTAGCGGTGCGGTTGCTGTTGTGGAGACTCAAGGTAAAACCTGATACAACGGTTGCGGTTTCTGAGTCACCGTCTTATTTTGTTCATTCATTGTTGTATTTATTTTCGAACAGTTGTATTTAGGAGTTATAGTAAAAATTATGTAGAGCTTATGAATTATACTACCGGGTTTTGGGACAAGGTGTAATGTATAGATATTTCATTTCAGAAAGCATTCAAATATTTTTAATATTATGGTTGATATTCAATAATTATAGGTACCTAGTCCTTAAGACAACGTGCCATCACGATACCCAATAGAGAGGAAATTGGGTCGTGACAAGCTGGTATCAGAGCTCTAGGTTCATTGGTGCTACGAGTCATAAGCGAGATTAGTAGAGTCTTGTGGATCGGTACGGAGACGTCTGAACTTATCTTAGAGAGGCTACAAAACTATTAGGATAACTTCATTTCCTTCATTCATATCGTGCAGGTTCATTGATCTTGAAGTTTGAACTTTATCATTCCATTCTCTCATAAATGGTGAGGACACAAGCTACGGTTCCTGATGACGTTACCCCAAGAGAAGATATCGCTCGGGGTAGAGGCAGAGGCCGACGAGGAGCACGTGTCGCAACTAGGGCACCTACCAGCGCTGCAGTTGAGGAGCCGGCAGTGGTTCCAATTAGGGGGTAGATACCGGAGGTGCCTGTTATTACCCCCGGACTCTAGGAAACTTTAGCACAGTTCCTGAGCATGTTTGGTACATTGGCTTAGGCAGGGTTGATTCCGGTTGCACCAGCTCCTTCACAGACTGAGGGAGGAGCGCAGACTCTCACTGCCCACACTAGAGAGCAGCGAGATCATGTTGGTCAGGTTCCAAGTGTCATGGCAACACAACCTATGGTCCTAGTTCACTAGTGGTTAGGACAACAACATATGAGGAAGAAAAACTTAGACTTGAGAGGTACAAGAAGTACCACCCTCCTATATTTAGTGGATTGGTAGATAATGCCCAGGATTTCCTGGAGGAGTGTCACCACATTCTTCGTACTATCGGTATTGATGAGACGAGTGGGGTTGCTTTTGTTACATTTAAGCTCAAGGGAATGGCTTATCAGTGGTGGGAAGAATATGATTTGGGTAGCCCGGCCGAGTCAGCTTCACTTACATGGGGTCAGGTTCCTGAGATGTTCTTGAGAGAGTTTGTACCTCAGTCCCTCCGAGATGCATGGCGCACAGAGTTTGAGAAGCTACATCAGGGCACTATGTCAGTATCAGAGTATGCCGTCAAATTAAGTGATTTGGCCAGGCATGCACCTACTTTGGTCGCTACAGTTAGAGAACGTGTCGTAGATTCATTGAGGGGCTCAAGCGTGATATTCGGTTTAGCATGGCTCGGGAGTTAGAGTCGATGTTTCATTTCAGCAGGTGGTAGGGATTGCTCGCCGAGTTGAGGAATGAAGGATCGTGAGAGAGATGACTGGCTGGACTATTAGAGTGATGATAGGCAGGGCTATGAGAAGGAGGACATGCGAGGTCAGGAGAGAGAAGACAGAGAGGCGAGGAGGCCTCGTAGGCCGGAGAGATCTACTAGACCTTATTTTGGAGGCAGGGTACGACATGGTAGAGGTTTTATGGGTCAGCTAATTTAGTTTGCACTTCCGACTTCGCACCGTGTTTTGGGTACTCATGGGCCTCAGAGTACTCGTACTCCACAGTTTCCATAGCCACATCTGTAGAGGGGTTGCTTTGAGTGTGGAGATATCAGCCACATGGTGAGAGACTATCCGATACTCCAGGAGGATGAGTCACAGCGGGGTATTCAGGCGAGTAGGGGAGGCCCAACCTGATGATGTGTTTCATACAGTAGGTTGGAGGTCGTTGTGCCAGATGTTATCATATAGGTATGTTTTGATTTGTTATAGAGGTCACCATTCATATGTCATTTCGGTTCTTCTTATCGGGGCGAGTTCCCTTATTTGTTGCTTCATTTATGGGTGAATTTCATGATTTGCACTATGTTTATTTGTTTGCCCCTATTAGGAGATTCTATGAGTGGTAGCCCGTGTCTATCATTGTTGTTATTCATCATTGAGAGTGGTGAGACTAGAAGTGACTCCTTGTTGTTCATCATGGTAGGTTTGGTGTGATTTATTAGTATTTTGGTTACGAGTTGTGATTTCTCTACGGGGTGAGAATTCGGTAAGGGTTGTGATTTTATTGGCAGAACTGGGTTAGTGGAAAATTTTGATTAGTAGGATATATATTTGGCATGTGATTTAGAGTTGAGGGTGAGATCCTCGTGATTTCATGTGATTTTATGTGTTCGAACTGGGTTGTGTACCGCGATACAAGTTATATTAGGATGGGATCCTTGTGAATTGTTCATATGCTTTAATTCTTTCCTTGTTATATTGTTTGTAGCTTAGTACCGACAGAGAGTTGTGCCTTTAGAGCTTGTTTGATAGTTCCTTTATGTTTTTCTCTTTTCATATCCAGTCATTTTCGTTCTTTGGCTCTCGAGTTTTAGCTTGCGGGGTGTGTGCCCGATGGTGTTAGTTATGACTTATTGATTCAGGTGTATAGTTATGATGTCCTCAATTTGGGATTTTAAAATAAACAAATGTTGTCTCGGAACACCATAAAAAATCAGGGTGGTGACTCTGAAAATTAAATAAATAATCCCAAATTCGATTATGTCATTTAAATTGAAAAAACTCCCTTATCCCACCCTTACCAGGAAAAAGTAGGTGTGACACCACACACATGCAAATTCACATAGCATTTAAGTTGGGGATTCATATTCCTTCAAGTCAAGGTTAAACCAAGCACTTGCCCCGATCTCACAAGCAAATCACTGCTCTAGTACAACTTTTCCTTTTGAATTTTCCTCTAACCGGCTCGAATATAATCATAATTGGTTCGATATCATCAATTATTGCTTAAAGGAATTAACTTTAATGAAGAACTATGGTTTCCCTATGTTTTCTTATCAAAATACAAAAATCGACCCCAAGCCCGCTTGGTCTAAACTCGAGGTTCGGACCAAAATCTATTTACGCATTCTCCCCTGAGCCCGTATATACAATTGGTTTGGAATCCGACCTCAATTCGAGGTCTGAATTCCCAAACATTGAAATTCCTAAGTTCTACCCAAAAATCCCAATTTTTACCATGAAAACTCTAGATTCTATGATAAAATTTTGTAGAAAGTTGTTAAGGATTGAAAGGAATTAGTTAGAGGTCACTTACCAATGATTTTGAGAAGTTTGGGTCTTTGGAAAATCGCCTATGGAGGTTTAGGGTTTGAGTGAATTGAAAAATAGGTGAAAACCCCGTCTTAAATCTGTTTTAATAGGCTGTGGTTACCACATTTGCGACCAATTGCGAACCCTTCAAAATTTTGCAGCCATCGCATTTGTGATAAAATTGTCGCATTTGCGACATATGGGGCTTCGCAATTTCGTCCAGAAATGTCGCATTTCCCAGGATGGCCTGCCCAGGCCTGGTTCGCATTTGCGACGTTATTGTCGCATTTCCCAGGCCTGCTCACTTCGCAAATGCAAAGCCTGATCTCGCAATTGCGAGATCGGAGGCATGTGTAAACACCAGATACACCAGCTATCATTTTTCTAAGTCTAAACACTCTGTAGCCTACCCGAAACTCACCTGAGCCCACTGGGCTCCAAACCAAATGTAACGACCCGACCGGTCGTTCTGCGTATTAGGACCCTGTTCCCCTACCTCGAGACTTCCCATAGCTGCTTCTTATGATTTATGAATTGCCTGAAAAATTTAGTGTCGTGAAGGTGATAGGGGAAGCAAGTTAAAGAAAATGAGTTTC